>VZRR01006423.1:250222-279301 GCA_013398015.1 Oreocharis arfaki | reverse complement strand
GGGTAAAGGGGGTTTGTCCAGCATCCCGGGAAAAATCTGGAAAGGACGCTAGGAGCCCGCTGTGGCCGGGGCAGCCCAGCCATGAAAGCGTTCCTGGCGCAGGCACGGCAGAGCCGGGTGCGTGTGTGAGCTGTCAGCCAGGCAGACAGGCCCCAGGCACCTCCCGGGCTGTCACAGCTGCAAATTGTCCAGGAGCAGTCTCTCTTGGGATGTAAGGGGAGGATTTGTTGGAGGAAGATGTCACAGGGATGAAAGGGGTAAAGAGAGGAAACCAGGAGAAATAGCGGTTTGGGTTTGTGTTTATTTGTGCAGGAGAAATCGTTTCAAAATGTCCTTTGGTGTGTTGGAGAAGGCAAACAAGCAGTGACAGCCCAGCCACGGGCTGGAGGAGCCTTCACTGATGGGAAGACCTTGATGTGCAAATTCCCTTCTCCTCCTCACCCTGCAACTCAGGATTTACCTTCGAGAGGGAGCAAAGCCCTTTCCTTTCAACACAAATGCTGTGGTTAATATTTCCTCTTTGACCTGAGCTTTTTCTTCCCAAGAGTGTCTGTGCAGCCCTGGTTGAGTGATGCTCTCCCAGGATGACCCCAGAGATGGACAATCCCAACCACAGAGCAGAACAAAGCCAGACCAGCTGAAATTCCCTGGGGAAGGATGTACAAACAGAAAGGGATGCAAAAACAGGACCAAAACCCATCCTCATCTTTCTGTGGGATAACCAGTGGAGTTTGGATGGAGATGGAGGGCACCAGCTGAGCACAGGAGCCGTGCTGGAGAGTGGTCAGCCAGCTCTCAGCATCAACAGTTCACCCCACATCCTTTATGTGTGCACACAGCCTGTCCCTCACCACATCATGGCTCTTCTGTGCTAGAAACGTCTGTTCAGGGCTGTGCTCAGTGGCCTCTGACTCAGATGGGATGGAGTAATATTTGGGGTTGATGAGTGGGGAGGGAGTGCAATCTCACTGCCAGGTGGAAAAAGGGTCCAGGGCTCAATCCTTCTGCTTCCCTGATGGTGCTGGGAGAAGGATTAGGAGCAAAAAGGGGTGTTCAGCTCTGTATCAGCAGACATAGTCCAACATCTCCCATCTTACAGTGGTTTGTTCTGCCTGATCTCGATGCCTCCAAGAAGGACAAGTCTCTCCTGCTGCATCCTGCTGGGATGGAGCTCCCCGGGCCCCTTGGAATGCCATGGACCTGCACCAGCAGGATCCATTTGTGCTCTCTCTATGTCTCCTGGGATTATGTTTGAAGGAAGGTGGCTGCATCCCTACTTTCTTGGCTGACCTCATGTCCTGTAAATCTATATTATTTAGTTTCTAAGTATTAACTTCTCTGTTATTATTTCCTGCTACAAAATCACAGAAAATCCGAGTTGGGAGGCACTCACAAGGATCATCGAGTCCAACTCCTGACCTTGTGCAGGGCCATCCCAAGAGTCCCACCCCTGTACCTGAGAGAGGATTGTCCATACAACACCTCTGAAGACACCTCCTTCCCTCCCTCGGGCCACCGCGGGGGAAGCCACCGCCGTCTGGCGCTGCTGCTGCTGCTGCTCTTCTTCCTCCTGCTGACGCAAATGAAAAGCGATGCTGTCCCTGTGCTCCAGCCCCCTCTCGGCACCTGCTGGCAGAGCTCAGGTGGGGAGCTCGCCGAGCGTGCAGTGCTGTGAGCAGGGGCAGAGCCCCGTGTCGGGGCGGGCACTCAGACACCAGTCCTTGGGCTAGGGGAACGTGAACTGGGGCTGCAGAACTGAAACTTTAGCAAAAAAACCCCAAACCCACGGTGAGTTTGCTCCTGCCTCCTCTCACCCCAGGGCTGTGCTGGCCCTGCTGGGGTGACCAGGTCCGTGCCTCTCCCAGGGGGACTGGCACCTTCTGCACCTTCTCTTCCGAGCCACCTCCTGTTTCTGCAGGCAGAGGTCAGAGGTTATCAGCTGCTTGCGTGTTGTCTCTGAAATATCCCTTTTCTTTGTGCTTCTCTGCTCTGCTGGAGCTGTCCCTCAGAAATGGTGTCAGAGGCTTTGTTTTGCTTGTGCAGAGACCACAGAGGAAAAGGCTTCAAAAACCTCCCCACACCCCCTCCGTGCTGCCCTGGGCAGAGGGGTTCCAGGAGCATCACCCTTCAGTCACCTCCTGAAGCTGCTGCTGTTTGGGGGCCTCTGCCTGGGGACAGGCGTGGGACCCCCGCTTGCCTGACCCACGGCCAGGGTGATGGAGCTGAGGACCACAGGACCACATCCCTGGGTCTGTCCCAGGTTGGATCCTTCCCCCTTGCTCTTCCTGGGTACCACACAGCCGTGGAGTCCCTCGATGCTGCAGCTCTGGGATCCCATTATCCCAGAGGGCCCCCTACAGCCTCCAGCCAGCAGGAGCCAAACCCCTGGAGATGTCAGGCACGGAAAAAGGGCTTTCACCTTTCCCACTTGCAAACACTCCAGCAACAGCAGCTCCTTGCACCTGGAAGCTTTGGGGAAAACTGTGCTGCTCCTGCAGGGAAAGGGCTGATCTTTGCTGTGCGGGATCCTCTCCCCAGCATTTCCTGCTGTGCTGGTCCAAGTGGCTTTTTCATTGCTCTTTTCCAAAGTTTTGCCTTTCCTATAGGCTGGAAAATGCCCTTCTGGCAACCTTGGCTTTGAAGCAGCCCCATGCTGCTGGGTCAGGCTGGCTGTGGTGTTCCTGCAGTGCCCAGCTCTCCTGCAGCAGCTCTGAATGCTCCTTTGCACGTGTGTTCAATAAAAAAATAAAAAGCATTAAATATTAAAGGAAAAACCATCATTGCCTGGACTCAGAGCAGCTCTTAAAAATGTTACCAGCTCCAAAATGCCAACCTTCCCTTGGCTTTGAAAGCTTCTTCCATCTTTCCAGCAGCCTTTCGGGAGCCAGGCAAGGTGTGTGTGAGGAGCAGGGCTGGTGGGCAAAGTGCCCCTGAAGAAGTTCCCAAAACGAAGCCACGTGGCCCAAAGCAGCAGCCAGGGAAATTCCATAACCCTGTGAACCTGCAGGGGCTGGTGTGTGGAGGGGAACTGGGGAAAAGCCCTGGAAAATCCCACTTCTGTGCCAGGGCACTGGAAGGTGGTCAGTGAGAGCAGATTGTGCCACCCCAGAGGTGACACCACGCAGGGACAGGACAGGTCCCATCCCACCCCCAGGCACTCGGGACCTGCAGCAGCTGCTCGTGGGGGTTGTGTTGGAGTCCCCTCCATCAGTGGGGGCCCCGAGGGGCTTTTTCTCTGCAGGGGAATGGCAATGCCTGGCCTGCTCCCACCCCAATCCCAGGTTGGTGGGATGCTCGATGGGATCAGGCTGCAGAGGGGAGTGTGTGCAGAACAAAGCCAGTTTTTTTAAGGCAAGGAGCCCTTTCCTGGCTGGGCAGGGGGGTAAGAGTGGGTTGCACTGCAGATTCCCTGTCCCCCAAAAGTGAAGGCTTTAGGGAACGTCAGTGGGATCATTCATGCGGGTCCAGCCCAGAGCCCTCCTCTGTGCTAAGCATCTTCACCAAGCCTCTAAAACCACCAAGAGGCTATTAAAAAAAAAATCACTGTTCCCTAGAGAGCCCTTTCTTCCCCCTAGAGACTCTCGGAGGGTCCTTCCCAGCTCCTGCTGCAGCTGGACCCTGCAGGAATCACCTTCCCGAGCCTCACCTGAGCATCCTCCCCCAGGCAGGCGCAGCTCGGGCGGGCTCAGCCTGGACCAGCGCGGTGAGAAGCGGTTTCCATAGCGACAGACACCTGAAAGGCCCCAGCTGCTGGGCGTTCAGGGCAAGGATTTGGGGCGGGGTGTGCTGAGGGTGTATCCCAGAGCTGGATTGCTGCTGGGCTGCAGCAGGACTCTCTGGCAGCTCCACACCTTATAAATCCCACCTGGCATCTCCTTCCTCGTGTTCCCGGTGGGTCCCAGCGGGATGCTCAGCTCCTGTAGAAGCCCCGGTGCTGCCAGCCCGGCCCTGCCCTCCCCGGGGAGCTGGGGATTGTGGCCAAACCCCCGCGGGTTCCCCTCGGCCCCCGCTCCTTCCACGGCTTTTTTTGGCTGCCACGTGCCGGCCGCCCCCGCTGCCGGTGGGGATGGTTATTCTGGGCACGAAGAGCCGTCACACGAGGGTGTTCCAGGGCTGTGGTGCTGCCTGGGGGGCAGCGCGGTGCCTAAACACCCTCCTGCCACCCCCGGCGTCTCCCTGATGGGAAATGAAGGGCTGGGCTTGGGGTGAGCCCCTGGCATTGGCTGCTGTCCCCACAGGGATTCCCTGGAGAGCGTCCCTTCAGCATTCCCAGTGCCAGCACGGCATTTCCACCTCGCGTGCCTCGTTTGGGCTTCCCTGCCTTAATGGGAACGGGATTTTGGGGCGGGGGGAGGGAGGTGGATATCCTTCCCTTCCCGTCGGAGCTGGAAAAGCCTGCGCGGCCCATCCCCAGGGAGAGCCTGCAAATGAGGCGCGGGGGAGGGAGCGAGGGGGGCACTCCATATGCTGCACCAGCCCTCGGCCCCGGCTTGCCGTCAGATGTCTCACACAACAGGAAGCAATAAAACTCCTATTACCAGCCGGCACCTTCCAGCACGGACGAGCCTCGTTCGCCTGCTGGGGAGTGGGATTTTGCCCGGAATCCCACTTAGGCGTCGCTATTAACAGGGTTAGGGGGCTCACATGTTATCAGAGCTCGTGGCAGAGGTGCCCAGCTCTGCTGCAGCAGGGGATGGTGCCAACCCATCACTGGGATAACCCCGCTGTGATTCCCACATGTCCCCACATCCCTCTGCTGGCTGCTGTTCCCTCTCCCACGGGACCGGGTGTCCCAGCATCAGGAAGAGCACCGCAGCAAAAGCGGCCCGGCCGAGGGACTTCCCAGCATCCAAACCCCGCTGTCCTTTTAAACACAGCCCATCCAAACCCCTCAGTTCTGTCTGCTCCACGTGGTGGAGAAGAAATGAGAGGGACGGCGGTTCATGGATTGCAGTGATGTTCACCCTTGGATGGTAATTCCTGCTGCATGTCTGGAATTCCTGGTGAACCGGAGCATGTCTTCAAGGCAGATGTTCAGCTGCGATTTAAAGGCATCCAGTGGTGGGGATGCAGCACCACCTTTGCCCTGCCTGCTTAGGGTGAGTAATTAGAGCCGCATTTCCAAAAAACGAGTACCTATGGCCGGCCTGGCCAGGCTCCTCCCTCCAGATACCCAAATCCCTTCTGTTTTACCTCTTTTTTTCCCGTGGGGGCTGTGTCCACGCGTTTATGGAGACACCCAGACCGCTTTTACCTCCCCCCGCTTTTTCCTGCGTGCTCTGTGTCCCTGCGCTGACCCTGCCCCACGCTCTGTTTATCCACCACATTCTCCGGGTACACCCTGAACTCGAAATAACCTGCGCGTTCCCGGCGGCGCTGGCTCTGCCCGTGTTTGTGTTTGGGAGCTCCTTTCCTGCCGGCCGGAGTCTCGCTGGCATCCTGCGCTGCCTCCGCCGCCTCCAGCCGCGCTCGGAGCCATCGATCTCCCTTTTCCATCCGCGAACGCGGTGCCAGCCTGTGTGACAGCGGCTCCGGAGCCCCGCTGCCAGCAGGGACCGAGCGCAGGGACGAGGCGCCCGGACAGAAACCTTTAGGAAATCGTATTATTGGGGTTTTTTTATAGCACTGCGATAATCGCTGCTGCAGCTTGCCCTGCTCTCGGTGCTCCTCCCGCAGCTGCCAGGGCATTCCGCATCCTGCATCCGCGGGGCTGGGGTGGGATCAGCCCCCTCACCCCTGCCCGGAGCCCCAGACCACAGCAGATTGGCCGCATCCTGGCAGTTGATCCTGATTTCTCTCTCGTCTCCTTTGCCCACGGCAAAAACTGAACTTGTGACCCAGATGTGAGCAGCCTGTTATCTCGTTAGCCAGCCCAGCTTCCCCAGGAGCCTTTTATTAGCAGATAAACCCCCGAAATTCAGCCTGGGTCTCTGAGATGGGCTGGGAGATTCGCAGGTTAAACAGATATAAGAAGCACAGGTTTGCCCATAATTATTTTCCTGAATATCTGTCGATACTAATTAAAATTGTTTCCCATAATTAAATTTAAAACAGCAAGGGAGAGCAAGGGGTCGCTGAAATCCTTTTCTTTTGAATCACTCAGGGATAAAAGGGGTTTTCAAATCAAATAAGTGAAAAAATCCATTCCCATTTTCTCCCCCTGCCTCCGAGATAGGGACAGACTGTGGGGTGCTTTGGGGCTGCCCTCTGAGCCTGGCTGAAAATGGGGTTTAAGGGGGGTGCTGGGGCTCGGGGCTGTGGGTCTGCAGGTGGCTGTAAGGAGAATTCAGTGTGTCCCCAAACCCCAGCACAGCCCAGTGCTGGGTCAGGCAGGGCATGAGGAATTGGCTGTGCCCTAAATCCCACACGTGCCAGGACAACAAGGACAGTGCTGCTCCTGCTCCCCTCCAGGCAAACCCTGCCCAGGGTGAGCTGGTCTGGAGCTCTTGCCCGAAGCTGGGGCTCCTGCTTGCTTTAATTTTCCATGGTTTCATTTTTCTGGAGGAAAGGGCTTTGGACACAGCACTGCCAGCACTTCCAAGCTTAGCTTGGTGTGCCAGGAGGTGTTGGGGGCTGGAGGAGCCACCTTCCTGTGCCTGGCCACTCTAGGACACCCCTCACATGCAGGGCACCTCCCCAGGCACCAAAACTGCAGGATTTTGTTTTGTCCTGTGCAGGAACATCTCACTGTCCCAGCACAATCCGCTCTGCCTGGAATCTCTGGGATCCCCTGGAGCCCAGCACCTCCAGCACAACTCCGGGAAGCAGCTCTGAAAACTTGGCTGAGGCTCCAGGCAGTGACCTGAGAGCCCTCCCCAGCTCAGGCTTTCCCTGCCTCCGGACACAGGGTTTGGCAGCCAGAGCCGGACTCTCGGGAGCGGCTGCCCGGGACACCCGGACATCCCTGGGCTGCTGCAAGGTCAGCAGGGCTGGGCTGAGGCAGCCGAGGTGAGCTGGACAGGCAGGGCCACGCCGGGGCAGTGGGAGCTGCTGGAAGCTGCAGAACTGTGAGATCTGAAGAGAAAACAACAGCCCACAGCTAACGCCTGCCCTCCCCGGGAGGGATTTTGGGACTAATCAGTGAGCTTGTCGTTTTTATTTTGGATTTAAGGAGGTGACAGCTCTGCCTGAGGGACAAAATTCAGCAGCTCCAGGGGACTGGCAAACCCAGGTATTCCAGGGGGCTGGAAAACCTCTGGCACAGAGGCCTCTCGTGGTGGGGGGGAACAGCTCCTGGCCCTCCCCAGACCCCCTGGCACTGCTGGGCTTGGCCGAAGGAAGCTGTGCCTAAAACCCAAAGCAGCTCAGCTCTGCCAGGCTGGGGCTGCTGGCATCCCCCAGGGCTGGGAAAGCAAGGAAAAAGGAGGTTGAGCAAGAGGGGGATCACGAGCAGCTCACCAAAATTAGCCAGGCAAATATACACCGTTCAGCTGGAGCGCCTTTGCCAACAGACACGTGGGGATATCCAGAATATCACAGGATTTGGAGCTGCCTGGGCTCAATTCCCGTGGTCCCTCCTTCCCCAGAGCCTTTCTCAGGCCCGTGGGATGCTGGTGTTGATGGCAGCTGGGATGCTGGCTGCAGCACGTGGGGACAGAGGTCCTGCCCTCCCCGGCGCTGCGAGACATCACTGCCTTTAGCTGCTGTAATGGGTTTCTAAAATTAGCTGCACACTCTGCCCTTGGACTTGAGCAGGACATTTCTCAGTTGTTTAATATCAAAAGTCCAAAAAAATAAGAAAAGGAAGCAGAGCACAAAAGCCACCCAGTCAATGCATGGCTAAGTTTATTTTATCACTTGTCCGACAGAACTCGACATCTATTTTAAGTCATTTATGAGAAGTACAAGTGTGAATAGCTGCAGAAGTTTTGCAATTCCAAGACACCACATACAGCTGCTAAAAAAAGCAAATTTAACCTTCCCAACAAAGCCTCAGCAAGCAGCCCACCCTTCCCTGGATCATGTTTCCCAGCTACTGATTGCAGGCAGCCAAAGCTCATCTCCCCCAGACCTGAAGTTGGTTATTTTATGAAGAGGGCCCCAGCCACGGCAGCATCACCCCCTCGCTGCATCCCGGGGTGCTTCCCTTCCATTTGGGCTCGGTTTTCCCTGTGCCAAGGGGACAGGTGCAGGTTGGTCCCTCGGGGTTTATCCCTCCCTTCAATTTATGAGTATTTTACATTTTGCTGCTGGCCACAGCTCCTATAAATAAACTGGCTGCCCGTGGCAGATGTGAGGCCTTTCCCTGCCTGCACGCTCCGTTAGAGGCCCCAGCTTCCCAGCAACGGGAATGGGAATAGATGTGAGTCTGCAATGAAATATTAATTGGGAGAAACGCTGTTCTTCTGTCTACAGAGGGGAATTTTAATTGAAGACCACGTTAACAAGCTAATACCTTCCCTCACCGTGCGGTCACAGCAGGAAGGGGGAGGTTGCTGGGACATGCTCTTTTTAATTGGAGCATTTCCTATCACCTCTGTCTCCCCAAATCAGCCCAAATTAGCAGCCCAGTGCTCATCACCCAGCAAACCTAACCACCAGCAATGGCTTGATTTGACTTGTGGTTTCCTAAGGGTCAGAAACATCTCAGCAAGGAGAGTCTGGAGCATCCCTGTGAGGTCAGGCCTGACCAGCAGCACCTCCCTTCATGCCCTATAAGTCCTAACTATCCCTAACTAGGCCCAAACCGAGGGCTCCAGTTCAGGAAGGGCTTCTGCCAGTGCCCAGCAGCATGGGCAGGAGATCCCCAGAGCTGGAGCAAAACAGAAATTCTCAAACACCACAACACCTGAAAATGCAGGTTCAGGAGGCTGCTTTTCCTCCCCACTTCTGGCTAGATTTAGCCCACCCGGTGTTGCACTGGACTTCAAATAGGGTGGGAGAGAGATGTGGATCAGGGAGGAGGGGTACCTCTGATCCTGCATTTTCCATGCGTTTTAGTGAAGACTGAGCTCTCTGGGACATCAGGAGAGCACAGGAACTGCTGCAGCCCTTCCAGGGCTGGAAAATGATTCTCCCTTAGCTGAGGCTTTTAATTTCAAGGGTGGGAGCGGGGAGGGGGGGGGGATCATTGCCTTCATCCTACAGAGCAGAAAGCAAAGCTACAGTGGAGCAGCTGCAGGAGCGGAGGGGCAGCTCCTGCTGCGGGGCCGGAGGGAGCCGGCGCCGGCGGGGCCGTGTCCAGCTGTCACTGCCACATGTCACCCACGTCCCCGTTCTTGTGGAACTTGTGGAGGTGGTCAGCGTACCTGGGGAGAGGGCAGAGCCACGTTAGCCTGCAGCAAGCTCCAAGGGGCTCTTGGCAGCCAAGCAGGAGCTGCTCCGGTTCCAAGCGGTCATTCCACGAGGATAAGCACCGTGCTCTGCTCCAGCCGCGGGCAGCAGGGAACAGGAGTCACGGCACGGGTCTGACCCGGGTGTCCAGGATCACTTCTGCCTTTATCAGGATTCCTCCTGGGCAAGGACTGCCCGCAGGAGAGGGTTTGGGAACACCCAACCAAACACAAGTGGTTGCCCTGATGCCTTTGGTTTTAACTTCTATATTTTTCAAATCCTGTACTGCCTCGTGTATAACTCTGAAGTTTCGTGTGGCCTGTGAGCTGCTGTTCTCTCACGCTGGTGAGACACAACAAACCTCTCTGGGTTTGCTGTACGAGGACACCCAGACTGTCCTAGGCCCAAAATGTTTAAACCAACATCTTGGGAAGCGGGGTAAGCTCGGAGAAATTCCATCATTAACTGAAGTTTTAACTGGAGAATTAACCCTGATATGCAAATGAACCAAACTTATAAAAGTGTGAAGAACTCGTGACTTGGGGTCCATCTTGGGAGTAGCCTCTGGCTCCCCAGGGTGCACCTTTGAAGGTCCTTCAAATAAATACCCACCTTTATTCCCTTATTCCTGTCGAGTCTCTGCTTTTCAGGCGGCCTCTTCAGGCATCAGCCCTGTTCTGTGAACTTTTTCTCCCCCCTCCCCTCACTGTGTTTAAAGCCCCATTAACCAGCCTTGTTTCCAGCACCGAGGTGCCCAAAAAATCTGCTGCAGACCACCAAGCCCTGCCCACCAAACAAGCCCCGGGGCCGGGCTGGCCCAGCCTGTCCTCACTCACTTCTTAGCACAGAAGGCAGCGCAGTCCCGTCCCACGCTCTCGCTCCAGGCCGTTTTGTAGAGCACCTGCAAGGGAAGGAAGGAATGGGATGGGATGGGATCAGCTCTGCTTCCACCTCCATCCCAGCCCCTCCTCACTGCAGTCTGTGCCGCTGCTGTGCCAGCCTGGCCCTGCCATCCCGTCCTGGAGAGGGATTTGTGACGAGGGCATGGAGTGACAGGACAAAGGGGAATGGCTCCAAACAGGTACAGAGCAGGTTTAGATTTGGTATCAGGGAGAAATTCTTCCCTGTGAGGGTGGGGAGGCCCTGGCACAGGGTGCCCAGAGAAGCTGTCTCCATCCCTGGAAGTGTCCAAGGCCAGGTTGGACAGGGCTTGGAGCAATCTGGGATAAGTGGAAGGTGTCCCTGCCCCTTCCTGACACCAGGATGGTGGAACTGGTCCCTGATCTTTTAAGGTCCCTTCCCACCCACACCATGATCCTATGACCCTATGATCACCAGCATGGGGAACCCCGGTGTGTTACAGGGGTTGCCCTCAGGATGGTCAGGATGACCTTTCCCAGTGGGTTATTTTTACTGGGACAGCACTGCTGTGGTGGTTTGGGGCAAGGCTCAGGGCTGCACATGGACAGAGATGTATTTTTGGAACAGGCTTAAGGAAGGTCACTGCTTGGCTTGACTCCTTTTTACCTCCATGGCTCCGTGTTTTCATTCCAGAGCCGAGGTCTGAGGAGGCAGGAGGCAGTGCTGGGGGTTGGGAAGAGGGAGAAGCCCTCCCATCCCTGACTGATTTGTTCAAGCCTTGGGGACTTGTAAGCTGTTATCACCAGGGAATCACCCTAACCACACAAACACCCACCAGCCTCCAAACGAGGGTTAATTAAAGTCTCCCAGGATCAGTGGCAGAGATGTCACTCCCACTGTGGGCATGGAGGAGCAGAGGCTTCCTCCAGTCCCCTGGGGCACACACAGTTTGTGCCCAGCCCAGGCAGTGCTGGGTGCTGGATTTCAGGCCCTTTTGTGTCTAGATGATGTGAGATCATTCCAGCCATGTAATATTTATGAATTTTCCTTTTTCTTTTTTCTTTTTTTTTTAGGTTAGATCTTTAAAGTTTAATGATGTTTAACTTTTTATTTCCTTTGCTCCTTTCCTCACCAAAATAACTTTTGAGAGCAGGACAGAAATATTGTTCTGATTTGGCTTTCATCTCATTTCCTCGTTTAATTATTGATGATTTGTTTGGCTTTTTTTTTCTCCCTGAAATGACAAATAAACTCCCAGAAACGGTGCAAGGATATAGGAGGAGTTTGCACCATGACAAACTCCCAGGAGATTCGGGCTGGCTCAAGCCTCCATTCCTACCAAATCTTTGCTTTTCTACTTTCAACTTTAATGTAGAGTTGGGGAAACTTGAAAACTGGAGAAAAACAGAGCCACGGGGTGGGTCAGGAGCATGGGGAGAGCCAGAGCTCATCCCTGGAGAGGCAGCAAATGAGCTCCACTGAGCGGGAGGTTAAGGATGCACCCAGCAATAGGAAAGTGGGATTGCACATGGTCTGGAATCAGGCAGTGGTGGGCTCAGGGGGATGTATTTTATTCCTAAAATCGCTTATGGTATTGGATTCATAATAATGAACCAAAACTTTGCTCCCCACCAAGCAGAGGGCTTGCTTGGGAACACACAAACTCCCTGTGAGCTCCTGGCACGGCGGCACCACGGTCCCGTGGCTGCTCCCAGGAACAACATGAACTCACAGACAGCTTCCAGCACCTGCCCCTGGGCGAGCCTGTGCCCACCCAGGGTGGGATTCCCACCCTGTGGAGCTGGGGGGGATATTCCTTGGCATGTCCACGTCCCTCCTGAGTCAGGCTGCCCATGCTCCCGGCTCTGCCGTGCCTCCAGAGCCACTGACAGAGCAGCTGCAACGCTCTCGCTTGGCACAACATCTTAACCCAGCCCAAATTCCCCCTGGAGGGGATCACAGCGGATGTTTTATCTCAGTGCCCGCCCCCTGTGGCCCACACACTCACCAGGAAGACGAGGCAGTGCAGGAACAGGGTGTAGAAGAAGGCCACGGTCCGAGCGGTCTTGTTGGACAGGATGAGCCGCCCCTGCGGAAGAGCAGGATGGAAAATCCCATTTCAGTGTGGCTCAGGGGAAACCAGCTCTCCTCAAGCAGGCTTGAAGAGAGCCTGGCCAGGACTGGGAGCCTGTTCCTGCCAGACCCTGCACAAACATGCAGTGAGGTGGTGTTTGCCACCCACCTGCGCCCACCTCCGAGCAGCGACGCTCCTTCAATGTGGCTGCACAAGTGCCTACGTTCTCAGCCCAAATTTGCCCAAACTGAGCTGGATTCAGGACTGCCAGCTGTGGGCTTTCCCCCACTGAAAACCCTTCTGGGGGTTTATGTGAGTTGCTTTAGCCCAGCTCTCTCCAGCAGCCCTCCACGCTCCTGCCGTGCCAGCCCTGCCCCAGTGCCTGCTCTGCAGAGAAACCCCGGCAGTAATTAAGTCTCGCACATTTTTAATTCATGAGCTCGAACAACTTGTGATTTGCAGCGTCCCCTCGTCTCCTCCTGGGCAGGGCACTGGAGCCAAGGCTGTGCTGGTGCTCCCAGAAGCTGCTCCTGGTGTTCCCAGAGCCGGGCCCTGGTGTCCCCTTGCTCTGGCTCTGCAAGGTCTGTCCCGAAAGGTTTGCTCTCCACCCTTGCCAGTCCTGTGCCACCCCTCAGGGCTGTCCGAGCTCACTGGGGGCTGGAAACCTGTGGGGTCGGGATGAATCGGCCTCCACCCCTCATTTTGGAGAGGCCACTGAACCACAGCCAGACCCTGATGATGCCTGAGCCCTTCTGGCACACCACACCAAGATCCCAGGGGGAAAACCTTCATGTCCATCCCTTCAGAAGCATGAAAATCAGGAGCAGCAGAGGAGTGGCTTGCAGAGGACGGGTCCTGCCTTCCTTCATAGCCACTCTTTATTCCTGCTGGAACCCAGGGACTCATTATGGACATAAGCACATTCCCCAAACACCATGCAGGCTTTCCAAAGCTGGCATTAAAACCCACAGATCTCCCACCAAACCCATTCCGGGCTGAAATCGTCTTTGCTATTCACGGCCACGGCGGAGGCTGCTGTAACAAACAAGATTATGTTCTTAAATATTCCCAAGGAATAACTCCCTTAAGTCAGTTTTTTTTTTTTTTATGAATGCCTTTCATTAATTCTCTGTGGTGCTGGCACGCCACACAATCCATATTCATGCTGGCATTTGCTTGGTTTTTATGCAAATGGCAACTCTGCCTTTATTACAGGATATCTCTGTGTTCTGGGGCTGCTGCAGCCCCACAGTCCCACGTTCACCTCCCTTGTGCTGGAGAGATGGGGGTTAACTCAGCCAAAACCCCATCCTGAGCCTGCTGCTAATGCCACAAATTCCAATAGAAGTCAGATTTCCTCAATAACCACGTTTTTAGCTCAGAAAGTTCAGCCCTAAGAGACGGCAGCCCAAACAATGGCAGCCTCCTGCCCTCCCTGGCTCAGGCAAGGACCCTCTGCTGCTGCAGACACCACAGCTCTCCCAGCATTTTCCCTGATGCTTTTCTTGGAATAAAGAAGCAGAGCAGGAAGGATCAGGGCTTGGGAAGGGGTTTTTATGGAGAATGCAGTGAGAAGTCACTGTGTGCCTGAGGGTGCTGTGCTGTGTGGGGCAGAGATCTTCTCTGGAGTGTCTGACCCTCTGCAGCCCCTCACACTCCTTCTCCCCAGATGTGTGGGGTGCTGGGGCTCTCTGAGGGGGTGTCCTATGCAGGAGCCTTTGCCCCTGGCTGGGGGTGCAGCCCTGAGCCCCCCACCCCGTTACAAACCAGGGGAGAGGTGCTTGGAATCAGAATAAATTCAGAATTGTGTAGGTTGGAAAAGACCTCAGAAATCCTTGAGCCCAACCACCCCCCAGCACTGCCAAGCCCACCACTAACCCACGGCCCCAAGTGCCACAGCTCCATGTCAGCCACCTCTGGGGATGGTGACTCCACTGCTGCCCTGGGCAGCAAGGGAGGACAGGGATTGCTCCTAACCCAAACCCCAGCATGGCCCCAGCGTGGTCTGCCCTTCCCACTGCCCCAGAGCCCCATTACCTCGCAGGCACTGGGTTAAAAACCCCTCAGCTCCCACCAGTGCTGGCAGAGCAGCCACTCACCATGCTCAGCGTGGCTTTATCCCAGGGACTGAGGCTCAGGTACTTCCTCTGGCGTTCCTGCAAGGAAACCACATGGGATTTTAAGGCTCAAAGGGCTAATCTGGGGTTTGCAAAACATGGAAGGAGCTGTGTGCCCCAGGATGCTCCTGTTTGCCCCCAGCCATCATCTGGGCACAGTGACTTTTTAATTTACGTTTCATTTTTGAAAGCAAAGGACGTTCCAGTGCATTTCATTCTATCAGAGGTCCCTGAATTTCATCTGGGCGTGATCCCACAGCAGCCAGAGGAGCTGATGCAGAGGGAGGGTGCTGGGGGGCCTTTCATACCTTCCTGCTGAAGGAGGAGAAGGGGTCCAGGAGTTCCTCGTACTGGGAGGAGTAGCGCTGCTCCGTGTCATCCCTGCTGCTGCCCTGTGGGAGCAAAGGCAGCGTGAGAGCCAGCAGGGACACCCAGCACAAGGACAGAGCCCCCAGGTCCCCCATTTGGAAGAAACGACCCCCAAAGGGTGGAGCATGACAGCCCAGAGCTGACCCACAGGGCCGACAGCATCTGTGCCCTTCAGAAAGGAGAAGCACGACAGGAGCTGTTGAACAAAGTCCATTCTTCAGAGAATTGTGGAATTGTTTGGGTTGGGAAGGACCTTGGGTCGTTACACCAGGGGATTCTGCCATGAGGACTCCCTGTTTGTCCTGTGTCTCCCTACTTTTGGCCCTTTCCATGAAATAATCACCTGTCTCATCCTCACAGAGCTCACCTGGGCTACTGCAAATCCCACCCTGGATTCCTTTGCTGCTGGGCCAGGTAGGAGGCAGACAGCAGTTCAGGAGGAGGAAATCATTGCTCAAACACAGGAGGAAATCATTGCTCAAACACAGAACTGTTGTAAGCTGGGAAAAGGGCAAGGAAAACGAAGAAAAGAAGAAAGAAGGGAAAGATTTAGGAGGGTTCAGACAGGCTGGACTTTATACTTCTCCTGGGACAGAGGTCCCACTGTGGGACCTTGGGGGCACCCAGATGAACCCCTGTGAGCAGTTATTGCAACATGGACTACTATTTATGAGGTTTCTTCATTTTTGAGGACTCATCCTGGAAGTGGACAGGAAAACAAAAACCAGACACAGCCCCGGCCGCAGCGAGCCCCGAGGATGCTCGTGCAGCCTGCACATCGCTGCTCCTCGCAGGAACTGCAGATCCCGCATCACTCCTGCCCAAATCCAGCCTGCAAACAGCACCCGCTGCCACCAGCCCGCTGCAAGCTCAGGCTCCTCGCTCCGGTGCTGATGCAGCCCTGGCCCAGCACGGTGCCACCGCCCGCCCTGCCCGGCCGGCTCGGCAGCGCTGGCACTCCCCGAGGGCTTTCTGGACCTGCTCCTACGTGCACAGGGCTGCCCTGCCCAGCGCCGTGGCGGGTTGTTACACCTCTGTGTAAACCTTTAGTAACCCTATGCTCACACACTGCAACCCGACCCTCGGGTCACCGCGATGAGACCATTTAGGGGCGCTGAAGTGGCCGCAGCCCGGCCCGGTGGAGCGATCTTTGATGAGTATTTTTAACGTGTCACATGCCCCATTAGAGGGTGAATTATGCAATCCCCTGCGCTGCTGCCACGGAGGGTTTTGCTCTTTAGCTCATGGCAATGGCATTCAGGGGTTGCCTTGTGGCGGAGGATAAACATGGATATGATATTCCGCAGGAGAAACGGGGAAAAAAATGTCAGAGGGGACGACCTGGCGTCATCACGGAGGCATAAATGAAAGAACCAAATAAGGTCCCTCACGGCTGTAGGAGTTTCCCACCCCCAAATGCTATTAAAATATCCGTGAACAAAACAGGCTCGGTCCAGGCAGCGGCGAGCAGGAAGGATGGCAGGGAATGGGTGTCCCCTCTGTGAGTGGGGGAGTCCCAGTGGCACTGCTGCATTTTTAGGCCAGAACAAAGGAAGGAAGTGGTTGCAGTGGAAAGCCCCCATGAGCAGCCTGCCCCTCCTGCAAACCCCCAGGGATGAACCCCCCGCGGGACACAGCGTGAGCAGAGCAGCAAAGTCTGGTCCCCCTTCCCCGCCTCCTCCAGGCATTACTGGGATGATTTTGGGCTGTTTTCTTCTCTTTTGTCTGTCTTCTGGCTGCTCAGGGAGCAGCTCGCTCTGCTGGATACGAGAAGTTCAGGAAAGAGCACAGGTGGGACAGGATGAATTGTTTTCCAGCTATCCTGCAGGGATTTATTTCAGGAGGTCCCAGTTTAACCTCTGGCTGCCTGCTCAGGCAGAAGTACCCACACTTACCTGCTAGAGCACCGCACCGCCAGCAGTGAGCATCAGAGGGTAGCAGCTCTGTTAGGGAGGAGATTTGTGCTTCTGGCTTCAAAGGTGTCAAAGGCCCCTCAGCACAGTTCTAAAGTGCTTTCCTGGCAGGGAGGTTGGGTCCCTGCTCCTCTGGACAGAGCACTGCACCCTTTCCCACCCCAATGAGCTCCAACTTTGATGCGAGCTGCATATCGGGAACGTGCAGTTTCTGTGTCTGGGCTCTGTCCGTCCGTGTGAGCCCCGCCCGAGGGTGGACAGACAGACGGACAGATGGACACTCACCCTGCCAGGGTAGCTCTGCAGGAACTTGATCTTCTCGTAGAGCTTGATGTTGTCAGCTCTCAGGTTGTCCAGCTCGCTCTGCAGGGCGTGCACCGTGTGCTGCAGCATCCGGTTCTCCTGCACGGGGGGAGAATGGGCTCCAGCCAGGGGGGATTCGGTGCATCCAGCCAGGGCCCGGTCCCTTCCCAGGAATTAAACCCCCCTGGCTCTGAATTCAAATTGCTCCCTAATTAGAACTGCCCCAGGTGTGGCAGAACGGGGCTCCCAGTCCTGAACCATTAAGAACCTCCGTGGCCAAAGAAGGGCTGGGGCAGCCGAGGTGCCTGAGGGGGGCTTTGGGGTGGGATGTGGCTCCCACAGGAGGTGCAGACACACCCTGACAGCTCTGAAGAGGTTATTTTGAGCTCTCCTTCAGTTTGGTACCCCAAAATGCATTCTCTACACGCTTTTTGTTCCACGGCACCCCCAAGCACTGCCAGGAGGCCCAGCACAGGGACACAGGGCCTGTCCTTGAGCTGGAGCAGCACAGACAGGCTGGGGCAGCCTGCCCACTGCTGGATGTATTTCCTCTTGCTTGCAGTGGTTGGTACAACGTTCCCTGCAGGTCAGCAGGGCAGCCAGCCCGGGCTGAGCTCCTGCAGCCCCCCAGCCCCCTCCCCAGCACACTCACCCCCTCCAGCTCCTGGTTCTTGGCCCGGAAGCGTTCCCGCTGGCTGGAGATGATGGAGAGGAGCGAGTCCACCTGCCCCTCAGGGAATGAGGTGCCAGGGGATGGAGGGTGACCTGTGGATGAGGTTTGGCATGAGAGATGAGCTGGTAGATGCCCACCATCCACCCCAGGGGCTTGCTCAAGGTCCTCCCACTGTGGGACCTTGAGGGCACCCAGATAAACCTCTGTGCACAGTTATTACAACATGGACTACTATTTATGGGGTTTCTTCATTTTTGAGGACTCATCTTGGATGTGGACAGGAAAACCAATTGGTGCAACCCATGGCTGCCTTTCCCTGACTCCCTCCCCATCCCTGCCAGATTCTCTTCTCTGGCTTCTGCAGCAGCTGCAGCATTCAAATAAAGCCCCAGAGCCACAACCAGCCCCTCCATCCACACTCCCCTCTCCCTGACCCCTCATCCACCACCAGCTTGCTATGCCCAGCACCCCATTTTTTGGGTGTCCCACATGGGTTGCCCTCCATGACGGGGCTCTGAGCGTGCCTGGGGGGCTGTGGCCATCCCTCCCTGCTCTTCCTGCCTGGCAGTGGCATCCACAGCCAAGGAGAAATGTGTCCCCAGGGCCATGACTCAGCCAGCTGCACAGAGCAGTTATTCACAGCGCAGGTTGTTTGCCTTGGTGGGACTGTTGCTGTGATATTGTTTATCTTGTGTTTTCAAAACCTTTCAAAACAAACCAAAAAAAAGCAAAAAAAGGAAAGGAAGTGTTTTGTTGTTGGGTTTTTTTTCCCCTAGAGGAGCGAAGAGTTGTTTTTTTTTTTTTTTTTGATTCATTTTCTCCTGCAGACCTCAGCGCAAGGGCTGATGTACAGGAAATGTTTCACTCGCTGGCTCTGGAGGGGTTTGGTGTGGGAAGAGCAGGAGGCAGAGCACAGAGCTCAGGGTGTTTGGTTCAGCCTGGGCTCACCAGCTCAGCACAGAGCCAGGCCTGGCACGTGCCCGCTGCACCCCTCGGGAGGAGCCAGAGGATGGGCAAACCATGCCCAGCATGGAAAACTGTCCCAGTGAGGGACACACGGAGCAGGTGATGCCCATGCTGGCTCAGGAGCCATCCCTGGACAACTGACCACCCTGCCCACGGCACTGGGGTGTCCCAGCCCCAGCTGGGCTCCCCCCTCTCACCGTAAAACAGCGCCGTGGCCTCCTTGATGGGCTCAGGGATCTTCTCCAGGCCGGGGGCGGCCGCACCCTGGGCAGCACAAGGAGAAGGGATTAAGCATTTCCCACCCACCCAAAGGTGCCCGGGCAAAGCAACCCCTCCTGGATTCTGCTGCTGCCCTGGCAGCCTCGTCCCTGCTGGACAGGCACCCTGCAAGGAGCAGGACTGACACAGCGTGGGAAGGCTGGTGTTCCACCTCAAACCCCAGTCTCTGCCCGGGAGGGAGAAGGGCTGCATGGTTCCTGGATGGTTCCTGGATGCCATTGGTACCACCCCCTCCCACGCCAGCACCTCCCCACTGCATGGGCACGATGCAAATCTCTGCTGGGTGAATATCATGAAGAAAGTAAAGGAAGGAAAAAATTTTTTAAAAAGTAAAAAAAGAGGAGGTGAACACTCCCCCACGCCTCCAGCTCTGACAGCCAAGCCCGGGGCCACGGGGAGGGGGGTACCTCTGCATCCGGGCGATGCACAGCAGACAGGGCTTGGATGGTGCTGAGGTCGTGCTCCAGCTTGGCCACGAGCTCCTTCTGGCCAGCCAGGGTGGAGACGGCCTCCGTCAGCTGGATCTGCAGCTCGGCACAGCGCACTGCAAGACAGAGCCAGGGCTGTCACCGGGGGGGCCCAAACCCCAAACTGTGCCAAGGGGACACCAAAGAGCTGAGAAAGCCCCACCTGGAGCACCAGAGCCAACTCAGAGCAGCGACCCTGTTCTCTCCTTATGTCTGGGGACAGCAGGACACCACCAATCCCTGCTCAGCACCAGGGGTCCAGCCCTCCTTGGTGATGCCCCAGGGTGGGCACAGTGCCCAGGAAGGAGCAGTGCCACGTCCCAGTGCCAGAGGCAATGGGAGCAGGCAGCTACCTGCACTGGCACAGCTGCTTCAAAGGCATCAGCAAGGTATTTTTGGAGCCCCAGGGGTAGCTGGCAGCATCCTGGCTGGGCAGAGTGGGGGACCTGGAGAGGGATATGGGGAGCTGAGCCCATGAACTGATCCGAGGTCTGGTCTGCATGGGAAAGGTGATGGAAGAGGCTCCCCTGGCTGTGGGGGCTGGGACAGGCACTCACAGGGCAGATAGTGATGTGGGGGCTTGGAGCAGGGTGGGAGACATCCCCCAGGAGGGGCTCAGGTGGGACCACTCCTGCCCCAGGCACTGGGCCGGGCTGTGCAGCCCCTGGTGTTCCCTCTCAGCCAACTTTCTACAAAGGATCTCTCTTTCCAGCTACCCCCCAGAGTAAAACTCACACCCTAAACCACAACAGGCACTGCTGGAATGCTCCAGGAGCAAAACAAAAACCTCTCGTTCCCCTCATATAACCCCAGCCCAGATGTGAAGCAGTGGAGAGCTGCAGCTACAGCGAGAGGCACAGGACCAGCACCGCAGGGCAAGCACCGTGTTCCATTGGCAAATCCATTCCAAAACTGTCCTGCAGCAGAAATTGACTTGTTTCACCTTTCTCCCTTGCTGCCAGCAGTGTCTGGGCCTCTCCCTGGCTGGAAAACCTGCTCAGCTCCAGGTTCAGAGCTGGTGTTTTGCACTGCCAGCACCTCCACCGCGGGGACGCAGGAGCCATCCCTCGGTGCCTGGATTTCCAGGTGGGTGAATGCTCAGGTCCCAGCTGTTCCACTCCCTCCCTGATAATTCCTGTTGTAATTATTCCCCCAAGTTCCAGACAGCTGGAAGGCAGAAAACCTCCTCATTTATCAACAGCCAGGGAGCAAGGAGTGCAGGGGCTGCCTGGGGAGCAGCTGTGCTTGGGGGGCAGGGGGGGCAGCAAGGACATCCCCAGGCTCCTACCCTCTCTGAGCCTTCAGAAGAGGGGTGCAACGTGTGCACAGCTCAGTTCCAGCTCTCCCAGTCCTGCCAGGCTGGGAAATGCTCCACACACCCTGAAACCAGCTGTGGAGGGAAGTCCTGGCACAGAGAGAGGTGCCCTGGCCACAGGGTTGGACTAAGAGCAGCAGTGATGGAAGCTCAAAGTGATGCCCAAAGTGACACTGCTTTTCCAGGAATCAGGGTCTTTGCTGGTGCAAATTCCCCCCCTTTTTTTGTAGATGTGGCACCTGGGGACATGGTTAGTGGTGGGCTTGGCAGTGATGGGGTAATGATGATGAACTTAAAGGTCTTTTTAAACTTAAACAATAAGAAACACAATTACTCCCATTACTTCATATAATAGAATCACAGAGTGGTTCAGGTTGGGAAGGAACTTAAAGCCCATCCCACTCCACCCCTGCCATGGGCAGGGACACCTTCCACTATCCCAGGTTGCTCCAAGCCCTGTCCAACCTGCCCTTGGACACTTCCAGGAATGGGGCAGCCACAGCTCCTCTGGGCACCCTGTGCCAGGGCCTCCTCACTCTCCAAGGGAAGAATTCCTTCCCAATTTCCAATCTAAACTTAGATTGGATGAACTTCCAGTTTAAAGCCATTCTTCTTCCCATGTTATTCAGAAGAACCAGGCCTCACCACAGGGAAAGAGAGGTGACACGTGCTTTGAACACAACACATGGATTTATTTTTTCCTCCTCTGCATATGTACATTTTAGAGCCCCCAGTAAAAGACTGAGGATCGAGCAGGAGTAGCTGTGCTAAAGGCACATCCCACTGGAGGTCAGTATTTCTCCAGGAATGGAGAATCACTGCCTGCTCCAAAACATGGGTGGCCTGATGCAAAATATTTGCATCAACAAGATTTGGAAAGAAGAAAACCTCTTCCCTACGGTTAATTATTCAATTGGCTGTCTTTTAAAATTGCATTAAAATGTAATTGGGAAGCTATTGCTGGCCAAACATGAACTGGGGGGCCCAATGCTGCACTACTGAGCATGCTGTCCAGGGTTCACCACACCAGGTCACCTGGGGCAGGACGTGTTCCCTGGCCTCCCACCCTGCCCAAAAATCCTCTGCAGAGCTGAGCTTCGGAGCCTGCAGAAGGAGACCCCGGCCCTGCATCCCAGTTCCTGCATCTCTCTCTTAAATTATCCTTTTGGCTTCTGAGTTATGTGGACTGAGTTTTTCAATTTGAGAGAAAAAAGGGTCACCAAAGAAACAGAGCTCTCGGTTTTAAAGGAATCTGCACCTTTCCTTCCCTTAGGTTTCACTCGGCCTTGGCCAGTCCTCGACAAACCATCCATGAAAACAGAAAAGGCTGGAACTGTGTCTGACACTGAAAGCCACCAAACGCACAGAGCTTCCCTCTCATCTCCCCGTCAGTGTCACTCCTCACAGCTGGTTTTTGGTGGGTTTTTTTTAATCATAACTTTCTCTTTTCAAAGGGGACACGGCCACCCGCGAGCTCGTCACTTCTGTGCCAGCGACTCTTCACCTGCAGCAGCGGGAGCACGGCTCTGCCAGGCAGGCAGGGCAGCTCAGGCATTGAGATCCAGCAAAAGGGAATGTGCCTTTGTCTTCCCTGAGCTGCTGAGCTGCAGAGCCCTCGCTCTGACCCCTCAGATGTGCAGAAACCTCAAAGGCCGGGAAGAGGAGAGCTACTGCAGAAGGTAATGGGACAAAGAAGGTGCAGTCCTGGGGAAAGTGGGTTTTAAACCACGTGTCTTTAGCCTCAAACTCTGCCAGCTCTGGCTTTTAAAAAGCCAGGCCTGACATTGCCATGGCCTTATGAAGAAAAAAACAGAAGTGCAGGGACTGGGCAGCCCCACACTGGCAGAAGCCACCTGCCTTGGCTGGTGCCACGCTCTGGTGCCACCTTGGCACAGACAGGGCTGGTTTCTCCTCATCTGATACACAGAAAATGAGAAGCTGAGACTGGACTATTCCACCTCTGGAAGTCCTCAGGGCCAGGCTGGATGGGGCTCTGAGCAACCTGGTCTAGAGGAAGTCGTCTCTGCCCATGGCTGGGGTTGGACTTGGTGACGTTAAAGATTCCGTTCCAACCCAAACCATTTAATAATTCTATGATATCTTTTTGAACACTGAATGAATACTCAGAAAGAGCCTCTGCTTGAAGAAAATGCTCTAAAGAAATGTCTCTTCTGGGAGTTCTGTGTGCCATGGATGGCACTGCCAGGGGATGAATGTTCCTGGAAATGACATCAAGGATCTCGATGGACAGGCCATGTGGTGGGACACAGAGGTGCCTCACGCAGAGAAGGAACAAAACCCAAATTGAGAATGAAAGATTTACATGAGTCTGACACTTCTTTCGTTGTGAACAGCCCTGTCAGTCTCTTGCCCTTCCAAAGCTGCAGGTTAAATCCTTGAAGTGATTATTGAGGGAAACAGCCCTGGAGCCCCAGTCCCCACGCTGGGGGGGAGCAGAGCCTGGCAGATGCAGGGGCTCATTGGGATTGCCCCCGAGACCACGAGCCCAGTGCTGCCATGGAGCAACAGCAACAGCAACTCTGACTCCTGTAACAAGCCCCAGCAACTGGGCTCCCTTGGCAAATCATCCAAAATAAACAGCATCTGTTTTCACAGATGGAGAAAATTAAGACATACTAGCAACTTAGTTTGAAGTTATAAGGCCAGACATAAATAAATGAGAGGCAATCTTTCCATAAGATGGTGGCTTGATTACTGAGGATACAGACAGATGAATAAATCACCTTGGGGTGAGATAGGCTGTAACTTGCTACACATCCATGGGACTGGGGTAACTGCTCATGTGGATCCTCAGAGCCCGGAGGAAATGAGAGGTAAGTGGTGTAGCTGAAGGGATGGGGGTAGGAGCACACACACGGGCAGTTATGGCAAATTAGCTGATGCTCTGCAAGTTCACACCCTGATTTGCCTCATGGAACTTTTTAATCTCCCTCCATTACTGTCTGGCCTTCCTGAATTTACATAACTGTAAAAAAAAAAAGAAAAAGAAAACAAGTTGAGAAGTGATGTGGCACGCTGGGAGCTCTCTTTGAAAAGTCAACTGAAGTGCACTGAAACCCACTACTTCAAAGGCTTGAAGCCTATTTTATTGACTGGAAGGAAGATGATGGTAAGATAAGTAAACCTTGGAGTGCCTTGGCATGAAGGCTCAAAGCTGGAGACTCATTCAACACAAACAGGGGCGTCTGAGAGCGCCAGGATGAGGAGCAGAAGCCAAAGGAAGAAGCAGGAAACTGGGTCTGCTATGAGCCCTTTGATTTTTCCAGCTCATTCACCTTTCCCCATTTAGGCCCACTCCAGTTCATGACTGGACAGTAACTTCCCAGTTGAAATCATTGTTCTTCTCCATGAAGGAAAAAGTGCCAAGACTTCTTGGCATCGCTCTCCAGGAGCCTTTTCAAGCCAACAAAGTCTCACCTCCGGCTCTACCTCATGGCAGTGCTCCCAAGGTTTATACATAAACTCAGGCCCAATTTCAGGCTCTTGAAACACTTGGCATTTAGCTTCTAAGGAAGTCTGGAAAAGGCTGTTATTGCCCAAAGTCCTGCTCCCCATCCAGGAGAATCAATGGGAGATGACTCGACCTTGACCCTGCGCTTTGTAGCCCAAGGGATGAGGAGCACACAGTCCAAACGCTGCCAAGTCAACCCTGGATGCACAAGATGATTTTCTCTGCCCTCTTTTTTGGCCTGTGAAGATGCCAAGGCAGAAAGATCTGAGCCAAAATCCTTCCCACAACAGGAAGGTTGTCAAAGGCCTTTCACCATCATACAGCTTGATGGTTCCAGTTCTGTCTTGACCTTTCTGTGGTGAGGGACAGCATTTCTGCCTGGCCCAGAGTGAAAGGGAGTCACTCAATCTGCCTCAACTTCATGCAAAGCCTTTTCCTTGGGGCCATCACTGCTGGGAGCTGTCGGCAGGCTGAGAAACGGGACAAGGAGGCAGGGGATGATTGAATATTTCTTTTCTACAAGTCACCAGAGCCCTGTGTGTGGACTCTGAGGTGCAAACCTGCTCAGAGGGAAAGGCTGAAGAGCAGGTTGTAGTGCAAAAGCCCAGGTGAGGCATCTGCTGAGGTGCATCTCACCTCCCATGAGGCAATGAAAAATCGGTGTCATTTGAAGGGACTGCACTGTTCCAGAAATGTCCCCAGAGTGAATAAAGATACTGAAGATCAACTGCTCTCCAGATCCCACCAATACTACAGAAACACACAGGAACTGGGCTTTTGGGACATTTTAAAGCAACTTTTGTAGAAATCTCCGGAGAGGGAGGAAAGGTCAAGTCAGCTCTAGGAGCACCTGAGTAGCCAAAACGCCTGAATTATTAGTCAGGGAATCATCTCAGCCTGCAACGCTGCTTCTGGGCTGTCCTGGTCCATCTGTACCTGCTGTGAGGTCATTCTCTGATCAGACCTTCTGCAGGGCTTCTAAAAGGGCAGAAAAAGCAAGGAGAGAATGGAAAGAAAAGAACGGTGACATCTCTAAAAGCCATCTGTAAGTTCTAGCACAATATCCCTGGTCTTTAGGCACAGCTATCAGGCCTGGAAAAGCTCCAGGAGTGCAGAGATGAGGTTTCTCTGCAGATACAGAGTTGTAAGAGAAGACATCGAGAACATCAGTGAGGGCCTTCAGGGAGGATACAGCAGATGAGCAGTGCCAGGCAGCAAGGGCTGGGACTGGCACCAGTGAAGGCAGCAAGAACAGCCCTGCTCAGTTTTACTTTCATGTGCTGCCAAAGAGACGAGAGAAAACAGGGACGAGTGGAGAGCAGATCATGTCCAACACCCTGAGAGTAACACTTGAGACTTCAACTGCCCAAGGGACAAAGGGTTGGGAGCATGGGGAAAAGTCCTCTCGCCCCAGCTGCCACGCTCATTCCAACACATCAGCATCCTTCTCCGAGTCCCTGCTGCCCTCTCCTCAGTGCCCTCAGGGCCAGCTTAGAAAATGGCCTTGGGGAAGAGAGAAGGAGCCACCAAACCGCAGCATGGCAGGACAAGGGGCGATGGTTTTCAGCTAAAAGAGGGCTGATTCAGAGGAGATCTAAGGAAGAAGGGTTTTTTTATGATGAGGATGGTGAGGCCCTGGCACAGGGTGCCCAGAGAAGCTGTGGCTGCCCCACTCCTGGAAGTGTCCAAGGCCAGGTTGGACGGGGCTTGGAGCAACCTGGGCTAGTGGAAGGTGTCCCTTAAAGGGCCCTTCCAACCCAAACCATTCCATGGTTCTCTGGGTGCTCCCTCCCAGCTCTCTGGGTTTCTCTGCCAGTTGCAGGTGAGATTTCTTCTCCCTCCCCTGCTTTTCTCCCTTTCTTTTCACATTTTGAGGGCCTGCTGGGAAGGGAAGGTTTGAAGGATTTCTCCTTCCCCTTCCTCCTGGCCCAGCCACTCCAAAATAAGCAGCCTCCAGCAAAGAAACCCAGTACTGCTTAATAAATTCACCCTGTAAGGAGAGAGATTTCATACAAGAAGGGATTATTTCCAAGGGTACTAAGATAATTACATGGGTAACTTGGAAGAGTTCAAGAAAACAGTTTGAATTTTCTTATCAGTTTCCCATAGCTTGGAGCAAAAAGAAAATAAAATGCTCTACTGTAATCAAATCATGTTTTCTGAAGCCCTCTGTTGGCAAGTACACAATTCCTTCACCACTTCCATTAAAACAGAAATACTGAGGAGAAAATGACAGCATTTCCAAATGGAAGGAAGTGGGGCTCAAAAGCACCATGTCAGCCATTCAGAGTTTCTTACCTGGTGGGAACACGATGCCATGTGAAAAAATATCCCTTTTCCCACTGAAAGTCAACCTGGCTCTCATTGATGGTGGAGCAGGAGCAGAGCCAGGACCTTGGCACTGAGGTGTGAACTCACTCCTGCACCCAAGGATGCCACAAACAAGGACTCTACCCACCAATCCAGCAAATCCCTGTAACTTTCCTATGCAAACCTCACCCATCCATCCCCAGCAGCAGCTCTGTCCCAGCAGGAACTCACAGCTATGTCCCAGTTCAGACCAGTAAAGGTCTGTGGGAACACCCAGCTTACACTTCTTCCAAAAACAGAGAATTTTGACATCGTTTTGAAGGGCTGCCCCAATAAATTTATAACAGAAGATCCAACTATATCTCCATGGAAGACCATAAATATCTGCTCCTGACCTCTCAGATGCTTCTTTGTGGTTTGGGTTGGCTTCCTAACTTTTCAAAATCTACTTTTTGGGATTTAGGCTGGAGAGAATGGCCTGGCTTTATCCCAGATGCAAAATTCTGAGCTACTGTGGACCTTCTCCAGGTCTGTGCTTTCGCAAGTTTAACACACCCTTTGCTTATGACCACGACTTTAGCAGTTTCGTGCCAATACCACCTGAATAAAAGTGCAGGTTAAAAATACACAAATTAACCTACCTGAGGCATAGCATTTTAAAAGTGCAGCTGTTTAGCATCAAGTTTAAAAAATTAGAGTCAAATTATGCACAACAGTGTCATTTATAGCAATCAACAGTTGGAGCAGTCATTAAAGAACAGGGGGGGGAAAAAAAAAGTGTTAAACCATGAACCTTTCCATCCTGTGGAACAACCTGTCAGAGACACTTCAAAACCAGAAAATGCACATTTATCATGAAATGAAGGCATTCAGTAGCATTTTTAATACACTTTGAGGAGAATTCCCCATGCCTGCAGAAATAAAGATGGCAAAGACACACACACACTGGACACCACCACGGAGCGGGACAAAGTGCCACCCTCACTGGGGTGGGAAATCCCAGCCCGACTCCCTGCTCTCCAGGACAGACTTTCCAGGGCAGAACCACAGCAAATATCCATCCTGACCTTCCAAAACTCCTATTCCACAGGAAACTCCTAGGAGGAGGCACACAACAGCCTGGTAGGAGAAACGTGTCAGGGAGGTATTGCAGGAGATGATGGAAATCAAGGTGGGTCCCCCAAAATAACCTTTGATTCACAAAAAACCAGACACGAGCACGCCAGGGAAAAGAGAGCACCCAGGTAAGCACAGACACACAGACACACACTTCCTCTACCTGACACCCAGAGCACACAAAAAAAGTGGATTTCTTCCACTAGTTTAAAAAATATAATCCCACTGGATTACAACATCTGTTCCTTACCAAACTCCAAACTCCTCACTCTGTAAATACTGAGTATTTATAGGAACATCCCGTAAGGCACTAAATGAGGAATTTATTTTCCCATAAAGGATCTGTAAAAATAAACAGTGAGCCAAATATCTGGGAAAATTCTTTGACATTTTCATTCCTGAATCTAAAGCATTTCCATCCTCAGGTAACTGGTATTTTTTTGTTAAATTAGTTGATGTGTTGTTGTGGTGCTCACAACAATCCCCCTTGGCAGTCTCATACCCCAATTATGTATTTTCTGTCTATGGAGCTGGGTGCCCACCTCCCGCTGACTGGAGCAGGAATGGCCACACTTGGATTTCACGGAACATTTTGGACATCTAACAGTTCAATATTTAAGGTATTGGAAACACACTCACACTCGCCATAGGAACTGATACACAAAAAGTAAATTCTCCTCCCCTGGCCAAACACAAATCCCACCAAACCATCCCTTTGATCCCTCTGGGCATCACCAAACCAGAAGCACAATGTAAATGTTTGCTGCTTGGACTCAGGTCTCACCTCAATAAAAGACAGCCCACGCGGAATTGTGTTTGTATAAAAGATATTTACTTCAATTATCACACCTAGGGTGCTAGTGAATAATAATAATAATACATCGTGTGAGTTTCATACAGTGATATTGCTTCTCCATATCATATAGGGACCGTTGTACAGTGCTGAGAACAAACATTTTATGGCTAAACCAAACAAAGACAGAAACAATGCCGTCTGCTGACGAGGGAGCGCTGCCCTGCACTGCCAGCCAGATAAACTCTTACTTTTTATGTTTAAACAAATACCAAGAAATAAAATGTTACAAAAGATGAGTCACAGCAACACAATGTGGGCTTCTCAAAGCTACTTGTACAAAAAAAAAAAAAAAAAAACTTTTTTTTTTGTTGGTTTTTTTTTTTTTTTTGGTCAATTGGGTCTTTGTGAGGATCTTTTTTTTTTTTTCTTTTTTTTTCTTTAAAATCTGTGATTGTGAATATAACAAACAAGCTCTAAAAACATCTAAGACTTAGTGCGTTACAGAAAAAATATAAAATACTGCTAAAAATGTAAGACACCACAATACACTGGGGTAAAAACTGAGCTTATTATTAAAAAAAAAAAAAAAAAAAAAAGTTCTCAGGAAAAAGTACACCACTTTCTGTTCGAGTTCATCTTGTGCTGTGTTAGTAGTCGGGGCATTTCCAAGGTCTGCCCATTCTCATGGCAAGTAGTTATTGCACAAATGCAAAGAGTTAATTTTTTAATTAAAAAAAGAATAAAAAATGAAAAGGGACATGAGGGAAACAATTAA
>VZRR01006423.1:180318-250215 GCA_013398015.1 Oreocharis arfaki | reverse complement strand
AAAAAAGAGAACAGAGGAAAAAAAAAAAAAAAAAAAAAAAAAAAAAAAAAAAGAACATCCCCCCCCTCCCCAGCCTCCATCTGCTTTGGGATCGACATCCAAATTCATACGTGTGACATTCTCACAGCATTTCCAGCAAGGAATGGGAGAAAATGCTTTTCACCACAGAAATGCATAGAGTATTCTGAGAGGAACAACCTTTTGTTTGGCAGAGCTGATCCAACACTTACACTGGGGCTTCTTTTACTCTGATTTTCAGTTTCTTTTTGGACTACACCAGAAGGAAAAAGAACCTGACGTGGGAAATTCGCCGGATTGTTTTTTTTTTCAGTGGGACAACCTCGAAAGGCAAAGTGCAAATTTGCTTCCCAAGCCACAGAAGTGGTGCTGTGCCCTGCAGCAGGCTCAGCACCTTCCCCTCTGCCCATGCCAGGGGGGACCTGGCACCGGCCGGCGCTGCCCGGAGCCCTGGCCCGTCCCTCCCTCGGACACGCGCTCCCGCCCGGATTTGGGGCTGCAGTCCAGCTTTTCTCCTGCTCTCCAGGGTCACCTCGCCAGGGAAAAGCCTGTCTGAACACATCTCGACCTGGCAGCAAAACTGAACCACCCCTCCGTGCCACAGATCAATGCACAACGTGGATTTCCAGAGCTCGCACCACGAAAAGTTGCTGCTGCACAAGGTGAATTATTATTTTTCTCCTTTTTTAATCTTTTTCTTTCTTTTTTTTTTCCTTGACCAACTTTTGAATGAGAAGGAAATCAGCTCTGAATTCAGAAAGTCAAACATATGCCAACAAAGATGAACATCACAGGAAACCAGTCTCTCATTTTAAATGAACACTTGTGAGTTAATTGCAATGTGCTCTGACCAGGGGCTCTGCGTCTTCAGCAAATTCTCAGTAGAGGCTCTAGGAGGCTCAGGGTATTTTCTCTCTCTGTATATTTTAAGTCTCTTCTCTCACAACTGAGGCTTCTTATTCTCAGTCCTAAATTATTTTAAAAACTATTTAAATAATATTATTTATTAGGCATTTAGATAAAATACTTTTTTTTCCTTAAAAAAAATGATTGCTCTAGAAAACACAACAGGGGCACAACGATATGGATACTACGAGCCAAACACCACCTATTCCATCTCTAGGATATCCCAAACTTCCTCCAACATCCATTTAGGGGACAGCAACCTGGTCTAGTGGGAGGTGTCCCTGCCCATGGCAGGGGGTTGGAACAGGATGAGCTTTAAGGTCCCTTCCAACCCAACCCGATGATATGTAAATACTCCTGTTGTGTTTATAGCCAACAAAAAAACAAACCTCGACAAAAAGAAACTGTTAAAAATTAACCTCATAAATAGGAAATATTAGATTGTGTTGTCCTAATCACAGACCACCTCTGTGTGTTTCACCTTATGATGCTGTAGAGAGAGCAAGCTCGGGAAGGGAGGGCTGAGGGTACCGGGGGGGGAGAGCCTGTTCTGTACAAAACCAAATCCAGACTGGAATGACCCGACAGTGCCTCACTACTCAGAGCCAGCACGGCCTTGGGCATGGGAATGGGGACAGCAGGTGTGGCTGATGGCACAAAGGGACACGGAACTGCCTTGTTTGAAGCCCACTGGGGTTGTGTGGACACTCACAGAGCCATGAGCACACAGGGTGAGACTGAGCCCTACGAGCATCGACTGCTGGGTCATGGCTGAGTCCTGTCCCAAGAGCTGCTGGAACTAACCCACAGGGGTATGGGATCTTCTTTTTTCCCCAGGAACCTGAATTCTCCTGAAGGAGAGCTCGCCCTCGCTGGCTGTGGGACAGGAACCCCCCAGACACGGAACCAGAGTTTCTATTGCACAAAGACTCCTCTCGTTCCACTACCGGGACACTGGGACGCTCCATCACTGTCTGCTCCCCCCCCAAAAAAAAAAAGGAAAAGCGACTGGGAATGCTGCAAGCCAGGTCACTGTGCTTTAGATTATTCTCCACAAAGAGATTAGGAAATAAGGCACATAGCTTTCCAAGTAGAGAAAGTGAAAGAGGAAATTTCAGGAAGCAAAACCTAAAGACTTAAAGGGAAACGTGGCAACATACAGGATTTTGATGATATGCCTATTGAGTGTAAATAAAATCATTTCAAGCTCAACTAATATCTTTCCCCCACAATAAAAAATTAAAAGATCCATGAACTCCATCTCTCAAGAGAAGGTGAGAAGGAAATGGAAGCCGTGATCAAGGAAAAGGGAAAGTACAATACAGATATGACCTTGCTTGTTCCCCACGCTCCTCCTTTCCAAACCAGATGCTCAAGTACTCCCTGTATCACCTGTAACAGCATCCAGAGGTAACCAGATACTTTGGAAACACTTTTAAAGCTAGTAATAACTTACCCACATATAAATAACACAACAAATAGCACAAAGGGTCCAACACAAGCTAATAAAAACCAGAGAAGTCTGATTGAAAGACCGATTGCAAAAGTATTTTTCCCAGTTACTTGGAGACAAGATTGTACTTCAGAGCAAGTCAAGTGCCAAGTTTTATTTATTCTCTTGAAAGCACAGACACTTGCCTTCCAAGAGGAGCTGCCTAACAGAAAATTTCTACCTCATTCCTACGAATACTCCAATTTTCAGCTAAGGGAGAGCAAGGCTGAGCTGCTTGCTTTAATTCCATGCTTGGCTTGAATTTACTTCATCAGCTGGTTTTGTGATTGTTTTAAATATGTCTGTACTGTCCACCTTCCCACTGTACATTGATGAAGGGAGTGCACTACATGTGTGCAAATACCTGGGATATTAACCTCCTGCAGGAAGCCAAACTTACAGACGAGGTTTGACCCCTCTTTTCCAATTCCTTGGCTCTTGCACATCTCAGACCCTTGGGATCGTTTTTATGTATTCTGAGCATGATCTTCCCTGTCCTCACTAGTTAAACCCATGCATCTCCAGCAGCCTGGTCTCTCCAGTGGCTAATCCCCTCTTTACAGCAGGGAATGGATCTGACAAGTGGGGAATGGCATCCTTTGCCCATTAAAATACGTGTTGGTTTTAAGCCCTCGCTCACCTACATCCCAAATGATTCCACAAATGTGGCTGCAGCGATTCTGCTGCACCATTAAGACCGAGCACACAAATGCTAAATACACAGAGGGGCTTTTCCATCCTGGAATGATGTACAGAGACACATCTAACAACTCCCAAAAATGCACATTAATTACCCTCACGGACAGAAGAGAACACAACTCCTGTTCTTGCTGCCAAGAGAGAGGCTGTGCTGTTGTGACACCACCAGAATTACACAGGAACTGTGCAAAAATCAGGTGTGGCACCACAACAGCAGGAAATTCCGGGCATGACTCTCCATTTCCAAGGATTTTTGGATGAAGACTGTACTATGTATTACAAATATCTCTAGAATTCAAACAGAAAGCCAAAGACAAGACATCACAGGGGTATTCACTTGTGCTGCACTGTTTCCTGCACTGGTTTGTTATGGTTAAGGATTCAGTTGCTCTCTGCACTCAGCTGGTCCAAAATCCAAAGAAACTGAAATGATGTGATGAACCCAACAGTTTTAATAAGAAGAAATCTACAGAACCGTGGCTAAACTCTCCCAACACCACTGTGAGTAAAGCAAGCTTGATAATGGCAGAATTGTCCTTTATAGAAGAGCTCGACAAAGAAAAAATAAAATAATCTCACTATTTTTTTAAAAGGAAAAATTTCCTTTTAATGCACTTTAGTGCCAGAACATGTTTGTGAACAGCAATGAAAATCAAGCCCAGGAATCCCATCAGGGATTTTTATTTCATTCACAAGAGTTGTAGAAACACAGACTTCACAGAGAGCCACGGATTTTGGGATGGATATGGATGCCCAGGCCTTGGGAAAAGCAGGTCCTGGATTGTACCAGAGGATGCTGGTGAGGGGCTCGCTAATAAAATTCAATGAACGACTTTCTTCAACTGGAAAATGACCTTTTAACTAATAACTGCTATTAAATATGCCACAGTACCACTTGGCTGGGGGGGAAATCATCCCTGAGGACAGAGATGGCACCACTTACACACCTGTTTTTAAGGCTTTTTTGAAAACTTAAGTGCACGGGCCTAACGCTAATCTTCTCCAAAAGGATAAATTTCACGTTCAGAGCATAAAACCATTTTATCCTTGCATATTAATAGGGTAGGGTATAGTCCATGACCTGGTCATGTAGGACAAATCAGTCCCTAGGCAGGGCATAAAGAGCTTTTCTTGCTATAAAGTCCATTATTAACTATACTTTATATATGGCATAGTCAATATCTCCTATAAAAGAGATGGGGAGGGAAGAAGAAATTGGTGAAATTATATTCCTACATTTTAGAGCTCAAATATATATGAAGGAGACAGGGACTGCTACACCCCTTTTGAACTAAGAAAGTTATATCAGGAAAGAAATTCAGATCTTGTACTTCTTTTTGCAATTTAAAACCAGACTTTAAACTGCGGGGGGCGGGGGGGGACGGACAAAAAAAGGTCTTTCCTTTGAATAGAATTGTAAAATTCTCTATTTAAAAAAACCCAAGTTGATTGTATATGCAACACAAAGAAAACATTGATGTTCACAGAGCAGGAAGTGAAAGGCAGAACAACACAGGAGTCAACCCAGTCCTGCTTTGCCAATGTTTTATCCATGGGAGTTAAATGTAGGGATAAGAGGCTATAACCAGCTGGTCACACCAGGGCCAAACCTGCCACACGCTCATGGGAAAGCCTTGACTTGGCTTTAGGGAATGTTAAATCCAGTCCCCACCTAAAAACCAACTTTCCTTCTTCTCCCCCTGAGAATCTCCAAGAGGAGCTCGGCCACACTCGGTGGCTGAAGATGCAGAACAGCCACTGGGTGAAGAGGAAATCAGAGAGAATTTCAGAAACTCCTTTGCAGGAAGAGACACAAATAAAGCAGAAATAGTGTCCTCTATGTGCAGGTTAAAAATGTCACCACTCCACTTTCAGTCTGCCACAAATTGCCAAGCCACTGATCTCTCACAACCCTGCTAAAGGCACAGATTACTGCGGCATTTCAATTGAGATAAAACATTTTGGATCCAAGTGCAAAGTGTCCAAACCCAATTACTTTTTTTCGTATATTCTCATAATTTCTATATGGTCAAAATGTGATTTTTTTCCCCCCCTTGATTCTAACCTGCCCTGTTTTTGCCAGGAGCATTCTTATTCATAAAAGCTTTAAGAATACTGGAAATTATTAATTTTAAGATGGGAAATGACAGGCTTCTGACGGCAGCTGTGCTAGTGGGGACTGCAACTACTGTTAGCATTTTCCATTATTTCATCACATTAATTTGTCACATTTCCCTCAATCCTATTTTATGTCAATTTATCAGCTTTGTAGTTCGAATTACCACCAGAATGATGCACTTCCCTAACTCACTATTTCTCCTGTTAAAGGATTGAAAAATAGTGACTTTTAAGTAATTAGATTGGAAAATATTGCATAGAATTCTGTGGTGCTCATGACCCCCCTACTCTACACCAATCCCATATCAACAAGTTACATAAAAATAACACAGAGATCTTTTAGCTAATGAGAAAGGCACATACTTTTTTCTTTTTAACTGTAATATAGATCTTTCCTATTACAGCAAGGAGTTTATAACTAAAGGACTCACTAATTCATGATATGGGCAGAGTGCACTGATATGGGTTCCTTTAAAGGGTGGCTCTATTTATAGGCATTTCACAGATGAATAAATAAAATGGTCAAATTTCATGGCATCAAAAGCAACTGTAATTAAATGCATTTCTGCCAATAAACGTGTGCAATGCTGTTGTCTGAAATCTGTATCCTCAAAAATGGATATCCCATTGACAATCCCACTGCACGACCCTTCTGCCAAGGGATACTCTTCCCTGGCTTTTAGCAAACAAAGCACTGCACTTTTTTCCTTCCCTAATCATCCAGAGAGAAAAATCAACAACTTAACTGCAATATAAACGTATTTCTACTGAAACAGCCCTGGCCCTTCATGCACAGCGTTGGTAAGAGCATGGAACTGGAAACAGAGAGAGAAAATAAAATGCTTATAAAGAACCTCAGGAAAAACAGACTCTGGCATGATGGATTTCCTGAAAACTGCCTGAGCTTTTATCCACCAGGAAAAGAAACGTTGGCAACGAGGGATGAGCCCCATGTCACACATTCCCTTCCCCTGGAATCAGCACCCAAGGGATGACAGCCACTGCACTGTGCTGCTCTTTGGCATTTCTTCTCCTTCAACCTTCTATCCTTTGAATCAAGTAAAAAAAAAAAAATATTCCAAAGCACATTTTTCTCCCAAGGGCGAGTTCGATCCCAACTATCGCTCGCACCCTGCAGTGTAAGTTCAGCCTCTAAACTGGGGGGGCTTGGCCAGAAAAACCAGCAGGTAACTCATGTTCAACCCGAGAACCTCAGCAGTAGTTCAACTAATCCATCCTACTTCCCACTGGAACAGAAAAGCAGCTGTGACCTTGGCTAAACACCGGGACAAACCCCGGGAGCATCACTGAGCTCCAGGTCTGAGGGTGCTCCTCTGCCCCCTGCCCTCGGACCAGGAGGTCACCCAGGAGCCCAAAGTGACTCCAGGCAGGAGATCACCCCAACAGCATCTCAGCAGGCTAATCCACATTCAACACAGATCATTAAATATGAAACAGCAAAAGGAGCTAAGCCATTAATAAAGTGCCAAAAATATAGGAAATACTGACAGCATTTTATTTGATTAATTTTATAATAGATCCCAATGACAACCCTTGGCAGGATGGAGTGACTTCTGACTTCTGAACGCTGTCTTTATCCAGCAAATTTACATGACTCAAATGGAATAATGGAGCTCAGAATTAACAGTTAGTGTTATGAAAGAAAGATTTCCTCTAGGGCAAGCTACAGATATGCTTTTTAAAAATCATTACAGCATTAAAAACTGGGCGGATGCTACAGAATCCTAAAGAACTAGTGGAAACCTGAAAAGCAAAACAAAAATAAACAAGGAAAAGAAAAAAAAGAAGAAGATATGTTTCAAGGCACTTACGTATTGCTTATTAAGAAGAGAGATTGACCTTAAGTGCTGCATTTGCGTGCGACCTGTGAATACAGTTCTGCTGTCGTACAATGCAGCCAGAGCTCTCAGTAAGCATCGTGGAATGCAATCAGATAGACACAGGCACAAGAACAGTTTGGGGAATATTAACTTAAAAAAAAGTAAAATCATCAAACAGATAAAAACCCCCTCACTACGGAGAAAGCTGAGAGTAACCACTTGACTGCATCCAGCACCTGGGTCTCAAATCAGCAGACAAGGACAGTAGGAACAGACTGGCAAGTGTATTGCCTAGAATTAATTAAAAAACCCAACCTGAACCAAACAACAACAAAGAAAAAAAAATAAAAATTAAAGAACCTAAGAAAATATCTGCGTCTCCCGGGAAGAAGTTTTGCCCTTGGCTGGAGACGCAGCTCGTCGTGACTGGTACTAAGGTATGTGTACTTCTACCAGGACATGCATTTATCCATGGAGCTGTGCTTTGGAAGTCAAACCAGGACCCTGGACAGGTACAGAGAGGTCACCCTTGGCTTCACCCCGTTGCCGCGGCCTGGCCGCGCTCCCGTGGGAAGCCAGGAGCGCTCCCGGCACTGCCACACCCTGGTGTCTGTCACTGCCAATCGTCCCCTCAGCTCGTCACAGAAAGGGGCAGCTGCTCTCTCTCCGTCCCTCAGCTTTCGTTTCGCATCACGAGTCCCCAGTTACCCAAGGAGGAATCCTGAAACTGCTAGCAGTGAAAATCGGAAATAAATCCCTGCCTTTCAGCCTCCTAGAGCCTTCTTTCCTTAGTCATGAGAAGGATGGATTTTAGTGTACTGATTCTTAAATTTGTGAAAACTTGCGCTAAGTGCTGCTGTCGCATGTTAAGAGACTGTAAATGAAATACATAAGTTCTAAAACATCATGCAAGAAATGTGGTTTCACATCTTACAGTCAAAAATCCTACTAATGAATTAATACAAGCACACTGAGGTGTAATATTGGGAACATACCTTTAAAGTCGGAACTCCTCTCCCCCATCCCTCCCTCCCCCAAAATCAGAAAAGTAATATTAATTAAACTTAAGAAGTAATGAATGCACCATTAAAGTGTCATCAAAAAGATGCTGACCTAAGACAAAAGTTCAATGATACACAATACGGTCAAAAAAGTCTTCAATCAATAATATACAGTATGACAACTACATCTTGTAAATTATACCCAATACTGCCGGCAGTCTATCCCTCTAAAGAATATTTGCCCCCTTTCATCCCTTCCTAACAATCAGATAATAAAATACAGCACCTATAAATAAGCAAAAAAAAAATTATATATATATATATTTATATATATATATATATTCCGAAATCATCTATTGTTAGTTTTAAAGATATGGCAATAAAGGAGTCTAAATTAGCAAACTTGTAGAAGCCATAACTGATAAAACAGCTTATTGAAAAAAGGTGGCAGTAATGCACTCTATGTGTGCACAAGTACGTAAGAAAATACACAGACGTATAAAATTGCACGCACACACCCACGCACACACATCCTTCCACACACCTCTATGCTCACGCATATACATATAGACAACAGGAGGAGTTAGAGACAAGTTAGAATTGGATTTGTACTTTGATCAGCCCTAACCTGTGCATAAAATAATGGAAAAAGGCTGTATTTCTGCAGGGCAGAACGGGCCGGACTGGGATTCGAGAGCACGAAGGTTTTGGTTTCGAGCTTGGGCTGCTTCCACCCCTGTAAGAGCCCGTCTGGGCATTGCCATGTACTCTTTATCCACGCAAAAAAAAGGAGCTTCCCACAACTAAAACGTATTTAAAATCAGTGCTTGTGGTGGGAAGAGAGTCAGTAAATGGCCACCAACAGCAGGAGAAGGGCTGGGTCTGCGGCAGCTCCAGTCCCTCTTAGTGGTGTGTGACAGCAATCGGACACGTGAACTGCATTCCCACGGACTCCAGGTAAGCTGAATGCTCGGGATACGGGCTAGGCCCCTAAGTAGCAGGCTGAAATGTTACTGGCCAACGTTTTTGGAGCGATCTGTCTTTGCTGAAAGGAAATCCTGTACACTACGAACCAAGTGAAATGATCAAGTACATGCTGCTTCTAAGTTGTCTCCTAAACCTCCCAGATATGAGGTCTGATCAGCGTGCTCTGTGGTTAGAGGTTAAAAAGCAGATTATAAAATACCTAGATTCAGATTTTTTTTTTTTTGTCCTGATTTGGCCTAAAATGGAGTGTATTAAACAAATTCTGGGCTGCAAAAGACCAGAATCAGTTAAAGCTATGAAACAATGTGCACTACGTGTCAATATTCTATTTCACTTACAAGAAAACACTAAGTCAGCTACCACAAATTAAGATATTTTCCTGATGTGACTTTTTTTTTTTGTTTTGTTAAAAAATATGTGGAGTAAATGTGTTTTTTTTTTTTAATTCAAAGTTTCAAACAACAAGATTCTTTTCTTTTCTTGAAAATATGTAGGAATCCAAACTAGTGTGTTTAGAGTCGGTTGACTGTGCAATCTCTTAGTGGCAACTGAACAGCTACAAAAAACTTTCTTTTTTTTTCTTTTTCTTGAAAAATCTCCCCTTTTTTCCTGGTTTAAGAAGATAATAGTGTATTATCGCTCTGTAGCCATTAGATGGCAGATAAAAAGCCCCCTTTTAATATGTGGGTTTGATTTTTTTCTAAGATTTTTTTTTTTTAGGTTTTTTTTTTTTTTCCTGTTTTTCATTTTTTTAAAGCCCCACACCAAAGAGGAGGGCACAAGGCAAAGCTGTATGAGTTATTCCAGAAATTGTGGAAATCACTTAGGGCAATAATAAAAACACTTCAGGGTACAAAAAAGCTTGACTACACATTTCAGTTTTCTTCCTCGAAAACACAAACATAAATTGGGCTTAACGCTCCTTTTTTTGATTTCTATATGCACCTTGGCCTATGGCGTTTTTGCCCTGTGGCCCGCAGGGCGGTTAAGTGCGAACACAATAAAACCAGTAGAGGTCCAGTTTGACTTCCCAGCTCTCCCGAGTTGGGCCAGTTTAATCTCAAAACTCCCACTCGACGGCCTCTTCCCGACTCGCGGCCTTCTCCAAGCGGTGGATGATGTTGTTCAAGTTGGCCGCTTTCTTTTTCCTCAGGGAGCTGTCTCGCGTGTTCCTGGAGCTCGCCGCCTCCGAGAAGCCGAACAAGCTCTGGAGAGAGTTGGCTTTCTGCGAGCCTGCGGCCGGCGTCGAGCTCGTACTTGGCACACTGGAGATTTTCTCCGAACTTTCTTTTGACTTGTAGGAGCTCTCCCCCGTAAGGACTGAGGTGGAGGCAGCTGAGGTAGAGGCATCCCCTTCCGTGGCAGAGTTTGGCAGTGTCTCCAGAGCGTCTCCCGGGCGCTGCGGTGCCGGCGGGGAGCTCTGGCGCGGCGCTCTGAGCCGGCCCTCGTCGTCGGTGTCCTCCAGGCTCTCCGGCTCCGCTTTCTCCGAAGGCCTGGCGCCTCGCAGTGCCTCTTCCCCCGCCTCGAAAGCCGGCTCGGCGGGCCCTCCCTGAGACTTGGCGGCCGCGCTGCTGAACTCGTCCGCCTCCGGGCCGCTCGGCTTCCCGTCGGGAGGGCCCTCCGCGTCCACGCCGTCGCAGCTGTCCCCCTCGGAGCTGTGGGCCGCCCTGCTGCTTCTGGCCGAAGGGGAGTCGCTCGACCCGGCCTGGCTCTGGCTCCCGGCTTGGATCTCCTCGATGAACAGCTCCCGGCGGATGCGGGACCTACGAGACAGAGGAGAGGGATGTGAGTCTGCCAGGGCCGCGAGGAGACGCCCACCTTCGCTAATAATGCCCTTTCCACGCCACTAAAGATGCCCTGTGATGGAATCATTAAGGCTGGAAGAGACTTCCGAGGTCATCGAGTCCAATTCCCAACCAAGTACCACCAAGTACTTGTTTCCAAACCGTACTGCCGAGTGTTGCACAGACTCATTGTCCGAACGCTTCCAGGGATGGTAATTCCACCACTTCCCTGGTGAGAAGTTCGTATTTTTAACAAAAAATATGACCACACTTCTAGGAAATCTAGAATAAAGTGGATTGTAAACACAAAACAATTCAGATTTCCACTAGAAATGAGCCAGTCTGCCTAAACAAAAGATAAACCAGGAAAAAGCTGGACAAGCCCCTTGGTGTTCTCCTGGACAGTGAGAGGAAATGAAGATGAAACCAAGACCATTGTGCTGAAAATGCTGTGAGAAAGCCCAGCCTGTGACAGGCTGCCAGTCTATGAGCTAGTCTGACTTTTGCTTCATTTTTTATTTAATAAATCAATTTCAGAACATGAATAGTGACAAGTCAAGCAGCACATTTCATGGGAATGACTGAACTCCATATGTGGGTAGAATTACCTGGTGTGCAAGAATACCACAAACACACCACCTCTGCCACTTAACTCAGGCCTTCCTCCCTCTTCCTTTTCTGTTTAGGAGTTCCCAAAAATCCTCACAAGTACAGAACAGTTTATGGAAAAACCTTAGGGTCTGGGCTAACCCTTTCTCTGTCCTGCTCCATCCATGGGAGAAGTGATGAACACCATTTAAGTCCTAATTTATAACCAAGAGGGAGCCTCAATGATTTGGGGTCAGGGATGGAACCACAGGCCTGGGGAGAGTTTACCAAAACTCAGTACTTTTCAGAGTGAAGATAAAAAACTCTCGGTTTCAGCCACAGGGAACTGCCAAGGGGCCTGCAGACCACAATGAAATGCTGTCCCAGCGCTGATGGCTGTAAGGATTTTCTATTTTTCCTTAACTGTGCCATGGAAGACAGCACACAATGGAAAAACATTTGGCTAAATGCAGAACACCACCTGAATACTGCTTTTGAAGCTAATCATCTTATTGACTTACTTGAAATGCAACAGAGTATTTCAGCAGTACTCGCTGACTCCACACTTTGGAAGGATTTAGGGGGTCTGTAATTTTCCCTAAGAGAATATTATTCACCTGGCGGAAGACCACAGGTGCTAACATTAATTTTCTATTACCATTAACTGCACGCATCCTGCAACATCGATTATCAGGCTCTATTTATGCCTAAAATCTCCCTGCATGGACATTGATCCAGAACACAGTGCTTCTGTAACATTCCCCAGGTCAGGAGAGGAGGCTGCTAAGAGCTCTGTGCCTGCATGGCATTTAAAACACCTCAGCTCCAGCAGGTACTGAACGATGACATCCTCGCCGAGAATCTGACCACAGCCCTACAAACATCAAACCCATGTCTGTGGAAATCCCTGGAATTCACACCCAATATATTGCTTCTGGAATCTGGTCTGGCTCACGATTAACGTAGTAATTAAATCCTTATGGTAAAGAAGAAGTGGTGACAGCAGCCAGAGAATTCCAGAGAGCATTCCTGTTGGGGAAGGTGTTGGCCTTGACATCCACACACCCTGTTGGCTTTCACCAGTGGAACTCAAAACATCAGAGATCTCCTGGGTGTTTGCTGCAGCTCCCTGGACAAGCCTTCATGCAACATCAAAACCAGCACAACACAGAGTTCATTGAAAAATACACTCAAAATTTAGGGTCCAAGAGTGCTGGATTACAATTCCAGAAAGTCTGGTCTCATTCCTGACGTGTCTGTAGTATCATTTCTATGGCCTTACTGAGCTTATGAACCAGTTTCCACAGGTGAAGTGGGATAGAAATTCCTACCTCCTGCTATTTTGTACCATTCTTAAGACATCAGAGCCTCGAACTCTGATGTGTCCTGTATGTGCTTCACTAGTGCAAGGCAAGGTATATTTATTGCATATTCTGAGAGCTCTGTGACTGGTATGAATGCAAAGCCTGGAGAAGTTTTAGACACGTCAAAATCCTTTATACCCATTTATATTCTGAAGTGAATTATTTCTTTGCCTGCTGAGGATGTTTTTTCAGCATTTCTTTTTGCTGCAGGAAATAAATGCTAATGCTGACTTTCCATCTGGTGGATATAAAGGTAGATCCTGCTGTAGCAATCACCTTTGGAAAGTGAGATTTGGGCTGAATCTGAAAGGAAAAGCATCACTGCAACAGGACTCCCAAGAGACAGCAAGACAAACTTGTCCAAATCTGTGCCCTGCCTTATCTGAAGCTACTTTAAGGGAAAACTAGTATTAAAGTACAAGCAGATGGTCTGAGATGTGGAACTGCTTCTGTATAAAAACTCTTCAGTTTGGAAAAGAAATGGCTGAGGGAGAGTATAAAAGAGATATATAAAGTTAAGTGTGGCCTGGAGAAGACAGAAAGAAAGACCACCCATTTCTGAGCTCAGAACACTCAGACCCTGCTCCCCTCTCAGAACATGGAACCTGTCCCTCTTCTGCAACATCCTACAAAGGACTTAAGAGAAATTCATGCATGACAGCTAAGAAAGTTATTGTCAAGGGGAAAAATGGCAGGTTTGTGTTTTGATTTTTCAGTGCTCAGAGCACACAGGCCTCCAAACAGGCTTGAAACAGCTTTTGAAAGCACTGGAGTCCCAGCAGCACATCTGGGAGCAGGCCCAGATCACTCAATGCTCAGCCTCGTGCTTGCCCCCAGCCCACAGCGCCCCGTTTGCAGGGTTTTATTTTGTGTCCAGCTGTCAGCACCTCCTCCCCGGGAAGGTGGGGCCGAACGCGCCGATCCCCGCGCGCTGGCAGCGCCTTCTCGCCGCACGCCCAGGCACAGATCTCGTGATAACGAGGGAGGTGACACCTGCCACCAGCGCTCCCGCGCTCGTCTGCCCAAGTGAGAACAGCACATTTTGCTGTCAGGCCGAAGGGAACATATTTTCATAGGCATCCCTCCAACTTGTGTATAATTGCCTGGAAGTGGGAATTGGAAGAGGGCTGCGTTTGGAGGACTCCGAGCGGTGGAAAGAGGCTGCATCTGTACTGAATGCAAGGCAGTGGAATTCAGTGTAAATATGATTACTCGCTTTTTAAAATTTTGTATTGTTTACTATAAACATTATTTAACCATTGTGCATAGTATTTCTGAGACAGCTCATTAAACTCTGCTGCTTTTGCTTCAGTAAACTTCCCTGGTAAAAGCTGAGAAGGGCCAAAGTGAAAAACTACCCTTTAAATGTTAGCAGTTTTTAAAAACAAACAACTTTAGCAATCTGGACTAATTAGGAACATTACTGTCTCCGAGTGAAGGAGCAGAATAGTATTAAATCTGGTAGCTTAAGTGTACCTGTTCAATATTCATTAGCACAAATTTCTTGGAGAAAAGTCTGCTGCATTAATTAAGATTCCCAATCCCAAGCACAGTTGATAATATGTTTATTCAAATCCTTATAATTCTTATGTGATCTTCCAGCCTTGTGTCTTTTTATCGCTGTCTCTAGGCCAAAACCTGCTTCAGGGGTTCAAATGTGGAGAAGGTTCCTCCTCAGACGAGAAAGGAACTGAACAGAGCAGAGTCTTATTTCAGTGGAACTCAATGATTTAATCATAACAATGAAATAAATCATAGAATGGTTTGGAAGGGACCTTAAAGCTCATCTGGTTCCAACCCCCTGCCATGGGCAGGGACACCTTCCACTGTTCCAGGTTGCTCCCAAGCCCTGTCCAACCTGGCCTTGGACACTTCCAGGGATGGGGCAGCCACAGCTTCTCCGGGCACCCTGTGCCAGGGCCTCCCCACCCTCACAGGGAAGAATTTCTTCCTAATATTCCATCTAACCCTGCCCTCTGGCTGTTTAAAGCTGCTCCCCCTTGTCTTGGCACTCCAGGCCCTTGTAAGAAGTCCCTCTCTGTGGCCACATCTGACTTCAGGGTTATTGGTTCTCTGTCCTTCAAGACTCCACAAAGCTTCCCAGAAAAACAGCACAAACACTGTGCCTATTTTCAGAGCTCAGTGACTCAAGGCCTAAAAGAATATCTTCTTTTTGTTCTGATGCAGGAAAATGACACAATGAAAGCAGGGCAGTTCTGATGCCATCCAGTAAAGGACATTTCCAAGTACCCCCCACCTAGTGACCCAGGGACAACACCCACCACACACCCCGACACGTGTCTGTGCGTGTGCACGTGAGTCAGAGCAGCCCGGCTTACTGCAGTGGGTTTATAAATATTCATCAGTGGACATCTCTACATCCACGCCCACCCCAAAAGCCAGATTTTCCATCTAAAAGCACTGCTTACATCAATATGTGAATATTGCTGCTCCTCAGGGATGACTTAAAATTAGTCTGGAGCATTAGCACTGCGTTAGTGAGAACCTCCCTGCTGTCAAAGCTGTGCATTTTGTACAACCACCCGCCAGCCTGCTGAGGCAGAGCAGCACCCTGCCAAAGCCAAGCCAACACATCCCTGAGGAGCAGGGCTCCCGGGAGGCCACGCACCTGTAATTGTGGAACCAGTTGATCACGGTGCTGGTTTTCAAGTTGAGCTGCGTGGCGAGTTCCTCAATGGTTTTTGGTGATGGGTATGGCTTTTGCTGGTAGGCTCGTTTGAGAGCTTCTTTCTCCTCCGGTGCCAGCACCACCCGGGGCTTCTTGAGCTGGTGCTGGGGCTGGGGGCTGGCGCCCTGGCTGTAGTCGATGCCAGCGGACGAGGACTCACAGGACTGGCTGTCGCTGACGGAGCTGTGCCGCCGTTTCATGTAGGCTGGAAGAGAAGCACATTGGATCAGCCCTGGCTGAATACAAATGCAAAATCAATGGATGCATGAGCTGAGGGATAAACACGGAGGTGGCAGGTGGGAGATGCAGGGATGGGCTGCTTGGGAGGGGATGGAAAGGATGGGGCACCACCACAGACCAAATGCAGGGAGGATGCAAGAGGCAGAAAGAGAAGAAAAGAGGGTAAATCAGCTGGAAACCTGCCAGAGCTTTCTGCCTTTACAATGAATGTGGGACACGAATGACAGGGTTCATCTCACATGACTCATTTCAGATTCACTCCTTCAGGAGTGAACTCCCCTGTAAGGCTCTGATCGGGACAGTTGTGCTTCATTTTGACTGGAAGGGGCTTGGTGCTTAAAACACTTCAGGTGTATAAGGAGGTCTCTCTGACATTAAGGAAAATGTGCCTGTGGAAGTGGAGCTGCAGCATTCCCAGCCTTCCCAAGCCATCTCCAACACACGATGGCGCCTGGAGCCCGGAGATCCCAGGGATGGGCTGAACAATCCGTCAGGCGTCTGCTGCCTTTCCCTCCAGCTCTCTGCTGTGGCAGTGACAGGTTATGAAAGAAAACCAGCCCCCAGCACCCTCCTCCCCTACACAAAGCTCCTTCCAAAACACAGACACTTTTAAGAAAGCTCTCCCTGCACTGACGGGCTCGCTGAGGCTGATGGCAGGAGCCTGTGATCCTGCCACTGACCTTCCTCCCTGACTGGGAGTGAATTATCCTGGCAAATTCCGCAAGGAAGGAGTCCCAGCAAAGGCTGTCACTGACTTGATTGATTTACAGCGGGCATGGAGAGGTGGGATTTACTGCACCTGGCAGTATCATGCACAAGCATTGCTAATGAGGAGGCTGAAAACAGCAAATATAGATGAATCTTGTCAATAAAATATTTAATGGCCTGTTAAATACCTTCCAGATATTTAAGAGTTTACGTATTCAAGAGCTGCAATTTGATAACCTCGGCTATTAACTTCCAGATTACACCAGCCTGACATCAATCCAGGAGCCATTAAATCTCCAGGAGCCAGGAGCTCTGGTCAGAGCCAGGGACCAACGTGGGGCCAGTCACACTGGTCAGCAACCAAATTCTTCAAAAATTCAATTTTTCTCTCCCCACAGCTCTGCCTTCAGGCTGAGGCTGCACAAAGAATAAAAATTCAGTGCAATCAAATAAACTGCAGTGTTCAAAGCCCAGCCAATGTCTCCTGGCAGTGCTCCCTCCAGGACTGGCTGGGTTTTCTGGCTCCAGTGGGTTCCAGCACCCTGCCCTCTCCATGGTGCCTCCCGTGGGACCTTTGGCACTGTGGCTTTACTATCATGGAAGTGAATTCTGAACACACTCTGTAACCTTTGGGGGTATCTGCATGGCCCACATTTTGTTTTTCCTGAAGATGACAGATTACCTGTGGATTGCCTACTGTGTAAGATCACTGATATGGAACACAACGTGAGCTGCTCGTGATCCATCACTCTGACGTGATACAGTCCTGCACACGTTTGAAATAACCATAAAAAACAAAGTGCTTTTTTAAAAATAAATTTCCTTTTAAAATCCACCTATTTAAGTTGTTCCAACCAGATGTAAAACTGCAAAAAATCTGCTTTATTTCAAGGTGACCCATTGGCCTTATTTTTGCAGCTTTCAAGGAACTGTTACAACCTTTAACCATGGAATTAATCATTCCAGAAAGATAATCTCATATTTCTATAAGGTCTTTAATCTCAAAACTCCTTCCTGGGTGTTATTTCCCACTTGCATTGACATGCAAACTACAGACAAGGCTCCTGTGTTTCCTTGCACAGCAGAACCAAGAGGCTGGAGGACAACATCCATCACCTCAGCAACGGGCAGCAGATTCAAGGAGGCCACCAGCCCACACAGAACCTGGCATGCAACATGTGGAAGGTGCTCAGACCACCTCTAACTGGAGTTTCTGGAATTTGGTCAGGTGACTGAGTCAGCATGAGACACCCAGGGATGAGGATGGGCTGGATCTTCCTTTGCTCTCCAAAGGATGGGATTTCTGGCAGGGCAGAGCTCCTGGCTTTAACAGCAAAGGACAGCCCAGAGCTCTGAGAGCTTGGGAAAAATGTCATTCCTTCCTCTGCTCCTGTAACCTCACACTGGGATCACAAAGGTGCACTGGCTGAGCTGGGTTCCTCCCATGTAAAAAATGGAACAAACTATATAAAAGCACGTATTTCATTAAGATACAAATGAAGAGGAGGATGTCCCACTGCTCTGTCAGAGCAATTGTTTTCTGGAGGATAATCTATCATCAGGACGAATTTCCACTGGGCCAAAGGCAGAACTAGGACTCAGACTTCAGGCTTTAATGCTGGTCTCTGGAAACTCAGATGATATTTTTAAAAGCTTTTCCATTTTAATTTTTATTTTTAAACATATGTGCTGCGTGTAGACAACATAAGGAGATCATTCAGCACATTTGCAGTGACAGCAAGGCTCGAACTGGAATCCAAGTTGCAAACACACTTTATTTTTGGAGAAGTTTGATTTTTGTCTGTGACCAGTCTCCACTTCTCAGGAGACATATGAAAAAAAAGGAAACCCAGCTGTAATTTGGGCAAAGGTCTGGATCTGGGTCTGAGACTGACTGAGTTAGACCTTTCCCCCCAGCATCCATGTGTCCCTCTGGGAAGACTCCCCAGCACGTGCCCAGCTATAGATGCCACAGACACCATTGCACAGCTGCCCACTGAGACAAAACAGAGCCCCTTTTAATATAATTTTTATCTTATGTGGTATTGAACAAGATTATTAAAAAGTGAAATAATGGGGAAATAAAGGGAATTCAATTTTCTCCTGACAGCAGTGCTGTTCTGTGAGGAGTGTGATGCTCCAGCAGCCCAACACCCTGGAGGTTATGAGAGGAATGAACTCTTCCAAGGCAGGAAAGGTGTGCAGAATGTCTCAGCCTAGTGAGCACGAGCCCCCAGCTCCCTCCAAAGAGGCTGGTTAATGTAGATTGCAAATTTTCAGAACCTCTTAAAATGGACATTTATAGCACAAACTTCAGACCGTCAGAACAGAAAAAAAAAGGAGATATGCAGCTCATCTTTACCATAATTATTAATTTACTCCCTTAATAAAATGTGGCAGAGAAATAATTGATAATAATGTTTCACTGGAAGCAGACCCAGTCGCATTGTTCTTTAACTGACATTAGCTGAAGGGAAAGTTAAATTCTTAATGTGGCTCTGGAGCAATTTAAAAGGTTAAATCACAGGATCCTTACCTGCATGAAAGGATTCTGCAGAAAATACAGGGTTGAATTCACTTTAGACTGCTCTGCTCTGAGGACAGCACTTGCACAGTTCAGGAGCTCAGTGCAGAGTCTCAATGATTTATGGCCTTATCTCTATTCAGGTGCCATCTACAGACCATATGTATCGCTCACTATTTGATAAGAATCCAGTTTAGAAAATAGTTTAGAAAGGATATTGTCAGTACTACTTTTAAATTATTTTTATTTTATTTTCCTGCATTATGGGCAATATTCTCTGCGAGGCTATAAAAATCCAGCTAGTTGACAATTTTATTTCTGCCATGTTTCTAACACAGCAGAACTCTTCACAATTCCCTTTGGTTTACAGTTGTAAGTGGGAAACCCAAGTGGATTTTACTCCCCATGGAAGATCATACACAATTTGTGCTAAGATACTGCATTGCTTTATAATATACTGGTTACTGTGACAAGGGTTTGAATTTCTTCTTAAAAGCCTGCAAGACTGTAATTTTCCCAGAAGCTCCCTCACTGCAATTTTAAACATAATCACCAAGTTCTTGATCAAATGTGTAAATGCTTTCAGAACATCAGTCAACAGCAGAGCTTTCAGTGTACACGATTAATGATGTCTGTGCTAATATCATTAAGGGGTAGCTCCAGAGATGTATATATCATTAATTAGTTAACTGCTGATAATGGCAGCCCACGAGTCTCTCTTGTAAAATCACATGAACATACTAAAAACAGGGTTCTGAAAAACCACTGGGTTTTAGTGCTGAATTTAAAATGGAGAGAGTTGGGTAAATCTGCAGGATGTACTCCCTGCTAAGACAGCCAACAACAACTCAGACCACTCCCAGGTCCATCCCTGTGGCCCTGTTTTATGTGAGCATAACACACAAATTTTATTGTATTAACACAATCACCTTCCTCCTCCCTATAAAGGCTACGAATATCATTATTCTGCAATACCCTTTCATAAAGGCTGCATTTTTCTCCCCTCCCAGCAACCATCAGTGCTGGACTGGCAAGGAGCTCTCCCAGGAATCAATGCACAGTTCTTCCAGCCCAACATCTGTGACCAGCTGCAGCACTATTAACTAATAACCCAAAGCCAGCTCCCAAACTCACATTTCTCATTTGGTAAGGCAAGTTATCAGTGATACACCAGGGCCTCAGTAATTAATCTATAGGAGAAAACAGCAATGATTCCCCAGCAGCTGGCGAATATTTAGGGTTCGGGGTTGGCTTTTTGTCGCGTGTTTGTTTTCTTTTTATTTTGAGATGTATCTGCTCGAGCAAGCACCAAACAAAAGCTCCAGAAAAGCTGTCATGAAGTCCCTTTGCATAACCTTCATAACACTGGATCAATGCTGCCTCTCCACTATTTATGGAGGGTTATAAAAGCCAGGCTGATGTTGGGAAGAGCGGAAGGCGTGAGTCAGCACTCTGCTCCCGGTTACCTTTTTTCTCCATGCGCTTCATATCCATCAGCTTCTCCACGTTGTTGGGATCGTTGAGCCACAGCTGCATGCGGACAAAGGGTTCCCTTCCCTTCAGACTCAGCTTGTGCCAGGGCTTGGGGCGAGCCAGCAGGTCTGAGACAGAGCCTTGTGTCAGCCCCAGGATTGTCTCCCCGAACAAACGCTGACCTAATGCGAAATTGAGAACCGCATGAATTCGCTCAGCCGAGACGCTCACGGAAAAGAACACGAGATCATTCCTCAATTATTCTTACTTCAGAACTGCTTCAAAACCCAGAAGAAACATTTAGGAGAATAAATGCTCCTTGCCCCCCACTAGAAGGGTAAATATCGAGCTTTAGTTTAATCCTCAGGATCTGCCTGGGATAAAGGGGGGAGTTTGGCATGTTTGGGGAACAGGACCTTACAGTGTATGAAAAATAAAATTAGGAGAGGAAAAATAAACTGAACTTCTAGCTAAGCAGGCAACTAGTGAGAGCATTGAGGCTACTTAGCTCTTATACAGGAGGGCAGTGCCACAGCTTTGTTCCAACAGGGCAATCCAAGCATTTCCAGCAATCAGTGAACCAAGAGCAATGCAACCTCCCCCTTCAGCACTGGCCATGTAAATGTCCAGATAGAAACATGTATGGAATTTCTATGCTGTACTGTCTGTGGGGATCTAACTGTGTCTTACCCACCAGAGACAATGAGAATTTGCAATACAACATTTTTTACAATCTCTACAGTATTCCTAGTTAAGAATACTTAATTTTAGTTCTCTTACAAAATGCTGTCATCTGGCAGGGTAAAATCTGCAAATGCTTTATAGTGTACTGTATTCACATGTGCATTGCTGACAGAGATTTTATATGGGAAAGGTCTAACGTTATCAAGGACTGGGGAAAATGCCTGTGCAGCTCAAACCCAACCACACAGCTGTTTTCTAACCCACTTCACTTCAGTGTTTTTCCTCAGCTGAACTGCCTTGATACCAACTTCTGGTGCAGGAGAGAGCCTGGAGTCATCTGAGTCATCAGGATTTAAGATACAAGTGCTGCTATCATGGGATTTCAAGGTAACCCAAAGATCTTTCCATAACCCCCAAATTTAGGCCTCAGGGTCTTTGTGTCTGATCTGCAGCTTTTGAGTGCCCTCACTAACACACAGCAGAACATTCTCCCTTCACGTCCCAGCACTCCTAGCCAGTGGTAACCAACAGATCCCTAAGGGACAATGGGGGTGAGTGGGGGCTTCTGACCCCACAGCTCTGCAGGACAAGCCCACACCTGCAAAAGCACCACCAGCTCTTGCCTTCACAGCCTTCCCTGATGCTGACACAAACAGCTCATGGAAAATACCTGCTCTACAGACCCACCCCCTGTGCTTAACTCCAAGAATCCTCTCCTTCTCTTTAGAAACATCCCAAGGCTTTTGCCCTGGGGGGTTTTTTTTCTGCCTGTATGTGGAGAGGAGGGAATGTGGGACTACTCAGAAGCTGCAGAACATCCCACTCAGAGGTGTGGGGCAAGTGGGTCTGCAAAGCTTTCAGAGGAAGCAGCTGAGATAACAAGAGGCAGAGAGGGGAAAGGAGGAGAGAGCTTAACACGACACTCTGCTAATAAGCTCTAAAACTAACCCTGAAAACAGTTCTTACAGACTGAACAGAGACCTACATTCAGAATTCACTTAAGTTCCTGAGTAATGAGTGATTTTCCACTACCCTCAATATCAGGAAAATCAGACAAAAGAGGTAATTCAGGGGCAATTTTATCAATTTTTATCTTTATGTCTTCATCACATGTATTGCTGGGGTAACCTGCTCCCTGTTTGTATTTAAAAACATCAGCAAGGCCTCATCCATTTCCCTGTAAACCTGCCAGCTACTAGCAAGATAACATGGCTACTTTAAAAATCTGTTATTGTGTTGCCACATGAACAGGAATATGGGCACAGATTTGCAAAAGGGGTGGGAATGAGCAGTGCTGGCAGTGCTGCTGAAGGAAATGAACCTCAAACTACAGCCTAAAAATTAAAAATGCAAACGTGGAAGGAGGTAACATCATGTTCTCTAGGTGTTAAGAACAAAGCTAAAGATGTTTGTGTCGTTTATTTTATGTCAGGATATGGCAGGACAGGATAAAACACCTGAAAGACTCCCAGGTAAGGGGGAAGGTGTCAGAAATCATCCCTGGGAGTAGCAGGTGTATCGTGCTCCATCTTCATCAGAGCACTGTTAATAACAGCAATGTTTTTAAGCACAGGTTTCCCAAACCTTCTCCCCATTCTTCATGCCCGTTCCCACTGATGTGGATCCTAATGGACAAAACTGTGTTGGTTTCATGGATAGTCCTGACCCTTCCTACAAAATTCCCAATATCCCCTATCCTCAAACAGCTCAGTGCATCTGCTTCCCTCTGTGAGTTCCATGTGGCCTGGCAGGGAATCACTGAGGATACTCTGACATTTGGGGCTCAGAACATCAGCAGCATCTCAGCGTGAACACTGCCACCATCATCTGCTGAAGCCACAGAACCATCAGAGAATGGCTGGGGTTGGAAGGGACCTTAAGGATCACCCAGTTCCAATCCCTAGTGAAAGGAACACCTTCCACTATCCCAGGTTGCTCCAAGCCCTGTCCAACCTGGCCTTGGGCACTTCCAGGGACGGGGCAGCCACAGCTTCTCTGGGCACCCTGTGCTGGGACCTCCCCATGCTCACAGGGAAGAATTCCTTCCTAATATCCCATCTGAACCTACTCTGTTTCACTTTGAAGCCATTCCCCAGACTGGAGATGGGAGGAGACACCCACCCAGCTCAGTCTGAACTGTTTTGTACAACAGTGGTCTTTACTGGCTGGTGACACTGGGACACCTCAGCCACCACCAGCTGCCTATGACAGGTTCACAAGGCCCAGTGGCCTAAAGCAGAGAAACCTGTGCACCAGAAAACCTGGTGCACTAGCACACTGAGGGCACAAAAGGAGACATTGAAACTGGTTCCACACCTAATGCAGAGTTTGGGGCACATTTCCTGGCTCTTCTGCTGCTTTTTAGGCTTGTCAGCCACACTGTAGGAAAACAAAAATCATGGGAAATAAAAAAGACTAAGTAAAAATGGCATCAAAGCAAATGTAAACAAAAATACTTTTTTTTTCAAACCTCTCTGGAACACCAGAGCAGGTACAGCACTCAACAGCATTTTGCCCAAAAACCAGGGGCTTGGACCTGCAAACCCTTACCATGATTTGGGGCTTTATCTCTACGTTATCTCCACTGAACAAGCAACCACCATCTGCCCAAGCCAAATGGGCAAGGATTTCTGCTGGGCTCAGAGGAACACAATCTCATTCAGGGTATGGCAATGATCAGGGCCATTTCCTTTTTTTCCCCCAAATCATGTTAAATGAGAACTTGGGACCTCCCCCATCCCAGTGCTTTTCCCCCTTAAAAAATATTTAAGATGATAACATGTTATTCTGTGTCTGGATGCAAAAAGGCTTCCTCACACTCTAAAACAGAGGAGTTTTTACTTTTACAGTCATCATGTTCAGATGATATGGATAAAATTCTTCTCATATAAGTAACATTATCAGTCTAAATCTAAACTTTTAGTTCTATTTGTAGTGAAGGATGAGCAACTGGTACTTCTGGAGAGCACCAGAGATTCCTCTGAACACCTAATGCAGGTGGGATGAATCCCTTGCTAAGAGCCAGGAGCAGGAGCAGGTAACACTGGGACAGCCTTACTGCCCTCCTGCCAGAGACCTCAAAGGATCCCATAAACATTTCCCAAAGCCTTGTGAGGGAAGCAAGGGTTAAAGACATGAAGAATCAGTGATTTAGAGGCATAGTGACAGAGTTAGTGTGGAGTTCCCATGCTCACATCAGGTTATTCCCTGTGACTATTCCAAATAACAGTCATGACACTGAATGCAACAGCCAAAAACCCATCTTGTAGGCAAGAGCAGCCTCAGCTTTGCACATCTCTGAGCAGAATAACTGAGTGGTCCTGGGCACTTATCTCAGGCTCATCTAAACCTCAGCTGAGTCTGGATTTCCCCTCCCAGCTCTGCAGGGACACTGTGCTCCTGCTTGTGGTGCACCTTCCTCTCCAACCATGCTGGGCTCCTCTGCTTCACCCAAAATGGGCCTGGAATCTCTAACTGTGGGGGAAACAGCCTTTCCCAAGGAGAGGTCTCACTGGCTCTGAGGTGCTGGGGGTCCTGACAGCCTGCTGGACTCTGTTTTGGGAGGTGGGAGCAGTACCCGGCTGCTGAGCCAGGAGCAGAGCTTAGGAAGAGCAAGGGTGCGGTGACATCTGAAGTAGAGTGTGACAATCTACTGTGAAAGGAGTTTTCTACCAGTTAAAAAAGATTAGGTATCTTTTTAGCAAATTCAAGCTTAGGCCAGAGTCAAACCCAAGTATTCTCATACACATCTACTGTAGCTAACAACAAAAGCATCAACACTTACACATGACTTTGGCCAAGAAAAGAGAATAAAGTGATTTACCAAGATTGTTGTCCGTGAGCACTTCCTTGACCCTTTTGGTGATGCCATAGGTGTCCAGCTCAGGGGACATGGCCACCAGTTCTTGGATGCTGAGTGCTGAGTGGCCCGAGAGTGGCAGAGGGGTCGTGGATTGGGATTCAGATGCAGGCGGCTCGCTGGATTCTTGGGATTTGCCATCCTTACTCGTCTCTATGGTGGGACAGGGCTGCTGTACCAACTCAGTCAGGCTTTTCACTGATTCACTGGAACTCATGGGAGATTCAGGAGCAGGACTGCAACTGGCAGAAGTCTTTGGAGTACTTTCTGCAATTAAAAAAAGAGAAAAAAGTCCCCACTTTAGCATAATTGTAATGTTTTGATTGCAGGATATTTAACTTTCCTCCTCATTTATATTCTACCTACTTAAAGAAATGCCTAAGTATGCAAAATGCTACTTGCTACGACTTGGGTGCTAAAAAGCCTCTTTTCAAAAACAAGAATTATTTTCTAATTTTATCTTGAGTCATCTCTGATTTCTTATAAAGACAAGATGTACAAATACAAATAAAAATCAGGAAAAAATGAAGTGCAATAGTCTGTAAGTTTGCATGCAATTTCCTTGGTCAGGAAATCTCAGTTTTGCTTGCCACAACATTTTTATACAAGGATGGTTTTAAAGCTACCATTCCAGAGTGGTTTAAACCTCCTTCTGTGACTTGTAAGAAACTCACTCAGACACTATTTTGTTGTCAATGAGGGATTTTCTACAACTGATACAACTCTCTATCTTGAGAGTGTTATTGATTTCATTTTGTTTCTTATCACACTCATCACATTTTTGCAACTCTCTTTGTCCAGAAATAACAAGATTAAAATACAGTTTGTAATTACGTGGCATTAATTAAAGTGTTTGAGAATCCAACATAAAGACAGCGAGTGGATCAGGAGACACCCAAATCTGTTATTGTGACACTTGGTTTAAAAGAAAGCTTTCCCAATCTGTTAATTTGCCAACAACAATAGGTTCTGTACAAAATGTTGTTTTCCCCCAATAAATTTATCTCTCACAGAATGTACTGACTGAGCTTATTCAGAAATTCCAGACATCTGAGGGTACAGTCTGAACCTTTTTAAAGCAACAACACATAGACAATGTGGTTTACAAGAATAATTCAGGAGATAAGGAGCACAGGCGATTTCTCCATCACAGTTTTTCCCATTTCTGTGGGACTGCTTCCTCCTCCTTGCTGCCTCCCATCCCTTTACTTGCCAGGGTTAATGACACGGATTCCAGCCTCATGCATCCATGGGTTTGGCTCCAGCTCTCTGGAGGAAGCTGACAGAGCTCTCAGCTCAAGGAGGAGGCCAGACCTCATTCAAACCCAGTCCCTCCAACTTTGCAGTGTTTTCTGAGCCCTGTGGTGCCACCACAGAGAGCTCTCAGGTCCCATCAGGCAATGGCTACAGCAAACCTCACTGGTTTTTGAGTTTGTTATCCAGGATATTTGCAAATCATTCCAGAGCATGCAGCCTGTGTAGCATGGAAACATATCCCAAATGCTAAAGGAAAATATTACCACAGGAAAAGTCAGGCCCAAATGGAGCAGAGTGCAGAGGATAATGGTGTTGTTCAAGGTACTGGGAGCTTTCCCATGCTGCACTCAAGAGCTTCCCTGACACATTCACATGAAGCTGCTCTCTCAAACCTAAAAATCTGACTTTTTCCTTAGTGCTTCATGAGAGATGCAAAAGAGGCAGACATAAAGGAAAGTGAGGTGCATGTAAATCTTTTAGGTAAAGGGGATCCTACAAATCCTATTTCTTTTCTCTGCTCACCCTGGGTCATCACACAACCGAACGGAAACCCTGGGAAATGTTATTTCTGTACAGGAATCGTACTGTAAATTTGCCCTGATTCACCCATGCGAGGGACCAATTTGGCAGATCATCCATCTTGTTCACTGTACACTGTCAGGGATGGCATGAATTCCCCACATGATAAACAGATTTCTTCTCAGGTCTGCGTCCTTTAACCCACAGCAAGGTCAAAATTATGGCTGCCTAGCTAATAAACTGCACGGCACTCGTTCAACTTCCCTCTAATTTTGTCCCTTGTGCCAGCTTATACAAATCTTACTGAATAACTAGAGCAGCTGCAAATTTCCTATTCAATTCCTCATCTGTGCAGGGCGAGCCACATGCACACACGGAGCATGGGGGGGAAAAAAAAGACAAAATGAAAAAAAAAAACCAACCTGAGAAAACAAACCAAACCCAACCACACAGGACTAAACAAAAGCATTTCCTAATGCCTCCTTCTCCCTCTCCTTTCCCTGCTCAGCCTAATTATGAACACAACAAAGGTAATCTGTGTTATCATCTATCACTGAGATGCTCTCTGTTGCTCACATATTAGCTTATTTATTTTTTATATCACTTACCAAGAGCTTACTTGAATTCCATTTTTAAGACCAATCTGCTGCTCATTTACTCCAAAAGGTGGGATTATCTGAATCTAATTTTGGAAGGCAGTACAGATGACAAACTGCTTTTTTTCCCCACCAAAAGGCAAGTGTACAGTGATTTCAGGCGAGGCATTATGTACACATACTACAAATAACTCAAAATATGTTCCTCATTCATTTTTAGCATTTTTCCCTTCTGGAAAAACATTTTCAAGATCACATAAATATTTGAGGAAAAGATCCATTATTTGGGAAAGTAAATTCAGTAATCAAATAATGCAAACATTTCCTGTTAATCTACTTAAAAAATTAAATAGACATTTAGAGTACAAGTGACTGCTGACAGAACAAAGGGGAAAATTGACTGTATTCACTATTCCAGATTTAACTGTCAATCCACAGCCATTTCACATGCTTTATGAAATAATTTGTCTGTATTCATTTCTCTCAAGTTCCTCACAAGACAAAGACACAAATTCAGGATATCTGAAAAATATACATTAAGATTTCCAAAGCAGCAGTTGAACATTTCCAATGAAAACAATACACTGAAAGCTTATTTCTTTAAAACCTGCTCTGCTTTTTTAACCCCAGATGCACTGAAGAATACCACTAACTTAAGAGCAATCCAGTTTCTTAAAAGTGATATTCACTGGATGTTTTCACATTTGTGTTCAAGGAGGAAGGGACCATTTTGTCAAAATAAAACTGAATTACAGAACAACCTGCAAACTCCATGGCCGCCATTTATTGATGAAATTACTTCAATAAATTCCAGGTAAACTTTGCTATACCAAAGGGGTTTGCTTTCCAACAGCCTGCATCCAATTTAAGTTGTGAAGCAAAAGCTCCAAAGCTTCAAAAACAAGGTGCTGGAAGAGATCAAAAGCATCACCAGTGACGAGGTCATTGCAGAACCTGGGAAATTTTTAAGTCTCAGGCAGCCAAACACATCAGTGATGCCCTGAGCTTTACAGAGGCTGGGGGAAACAGGGTGTCCCCAAAATGACTTTATGGGAAGATGGTGACCATTAGACCTTGCATGTGATGAAGACATGGCTTAACATGATAGTTTTAAATGATAAAAAACCCCATGTAACTTCTGCACAATTACAGGTTGATGTTGACAAATGCCATTAAAGATGCAAAACCAGCAGAAATGCACTTAAATCACCCAAACTTTTGAAGACGTAAGCAAAACTGAGTCATGAAAGGGCAAAGGTTCTACCAGCACTTTTTACATTATTAATTCAAAATACAGTCTGGGCTATAGGGAAGTTAAGTCCTTCCAAGCGACTTTAAAATGCACATTCAAACATGAAGCACAGAAAATAACAATCAAAAATGCAAATCAAGTACTAGAAGTGGTATCTGCAGAAATGGGCCAGCAAGCTGAAATGTTTGGCAAGTGGAATTGGACCCCACTTATAAGCAAGACATGAAGAGAAGCAAACAGCAACACTGGCTATTTCCCAGCTGGTAACAGAGCTCAGAGAGAGCGATGCCCCTGCACTGAAGGGGAGCTTCCAGGCTTTGGAGGCAAAAGTGGCTCTGTGAAGACAAATACACCTGATTCAGTCTGCCAGCACAGCCAGCCCTGCCTGGGGACACGTCACTCCTGGCAGAGCACACGGGACTTATTCTTAAGTCAGGAAATTCTTCCCTTCTGTTTTTTCCCTACAATACTAGAGAGGGATGCACAATCCAAAAGGAAGATGTACCAAGGAGTGGAAACAAAGTCAACATTACACAAATATCTCCTGTTTTCTTTTAAAATACCATTCCCTCAATATACAATTGCTGCTTGAATGACCATCTTACTGCAACAAAACCCCAAAACATCATCACCTGCTCTTTCCCCTCTCACCCCTTAGCAGCTACCTGGTAAGGAACTAAACTAACTTTGCAAACAATTCAGCAAATAGGTCTGGGGTCTGAGTATTTTCCAAACCTGGTTGAGAACCATAAGAAACTAACCCTGCCTTAATTACACAAACACAGAAAATATTTTGTGGTCTTGCATTCCTTGGCGCAACGGATGAATCCAAATGCTCTGGTCCCATCCATCCCTACACCCTCCCCATTGCACCTGCCATGACAGTGTTTAAGGAAACGTGAGAAAGTCTGAAAACAGAGCTCTGGTCTCAGTTCATTGATTACAGGTGGTTTTCCTGCATTCCAGATTTTCTTATTCTTCTCCATGATTTCCCACCCCACGCTGGGGTCAGGTCCCCAGTACTGGATCCTGGGACCTCAGCTACTTGACCATCCCACTGATAGCCTGCAAATCACCTGAAAACACTTCCCCATACACAGCCTCAGCCTGACACATCCCTCTGCAAGGTCTGCTCCCATTCTGCCATGGTAATGTGGCAGAATCCCTGTCGTGTGTAAGGAACCACAGGCTGTGCAGGGCTCCTCTCCCACAGCTCCCCCGAGCATTGCCAGGTCTGCAGGAACCCAGCAGCCAGGGACATTCAGAACTGCAGGGCACTGCTCAAGAAGGACCATTGCTGTGGTGTCCAGGAACTCTTCCAAAGGCCACAGGAAGGCATCCAACAGGCCCTTCCGTGCTGAAGCACAGCTCAGATCCACAGCACTCTTCAGCCGGAGGCTCCTTCTGAAGCTCAGGATATCTTGGATGCAAAGAGCTGCAGGTGCCACCTGCTCCAAGCTCCCCAGAAAATCTGAGACATCTACAGGACCTGACACCAGCACCCCCTCCAAGGAGGCGTTCAGATGACGGAGCAGTGTTGAGACACGGATCCGGTTTCACCAGTCCCAGAGGCACCACATCTGCCAGCACGGACACATCCCTCCACTGCAACTTCTCATCTGCATTTTGAGAGCTGCAGGTTTGCTGCTTTTGCTCAGACCCTGCCTCACCTCTGACAGCAAACTGACTTTACAGCCACTTGTAAATCCAAAGTTCAAAGATTTGAACGAGAGCATCTGAATCTGTGAGCATAAACCACAAGGCCAATTCTCCCAGCCTCTCCTCCCAGCACACCTGTCCATCCACAGAGACACCCTGTACTCCTGGAGCTGCTGGGAGAATAACCTGCCCAACCTTTGCTGCTAACACAGGCTTAGCTAATAAACTGCATAAGGACTCATGGGGAACGAGTTACAGAACATGGCGAAGTTGAGGAAGACCATGCAAAACACAGAAGGTATTCAGGGGCCTCTAAAAGGATTATGAAAAATATTATATTCTAAAGACAGCAGGCAGACAACAGCTGCCTTAAGTTTCAGAGAGAACTGGATTGAAGAAATGGATCCACTATAATTTTCAGAGACAAACCTCTGTAGTTTATCTGATCCACGATTTAAATTTCAATACACAGTCCTCTATCTGCAGTAATAATAACCTAAATTCCATTTAGTGTTCATTTGAGCAGTCAGGATAAAGTCATTTCTTATTATCTCCCCACTGTGTAAAAAACAGCTTGAAGGTAGGAAGTCAGCAAGCATTTTCACCAAAAAGTAATTATTGTAAGTGACATTTTTACTGCTGGCATGCCATAAGGCGAACTGCGCATTTGGAAGGACAAGTTGCTAAAACAAAATGACAGGGTACTCTGTGACATTCCGACAAGAACCCAAACATGATTTCACTGCTGCTTGCTTTGATGCACCACTTTTCCCACTGTCCAAAGCTCGGGCTGCAGGTTTGAGCCAAACTAGTCAGAGCTGCCTCCTGAGGAACTGGGGGAACGGGCACATCCTGAGGGAGCTGGAGCATCCCGGGCTCCGCTCGCTCCCGAATCGGCACCTCAGTGGGGAAAGATGAAAGCAGACAAACGTGGACAGGAGATTTCTCAGCAACTTCTCAAAAGAGCATTTGCTACTTCAGGGCTGCATTTACCTCCTCGTGCAGATGAGTTAATGGACAACAACAGGCCTTGCAGGATGCCTGAGATCAAAGTGTCTCACACTGGGACTGGATTAGTTTCTGTTCTCTCTGATGATGAGGCTGCCCATTCTATCCAATTTGTAGACCAAAACCTGGTGAATGCTGCCCTGAGAATGAGGGCCTGATCACACACAGCTGATCAACATCCCCAGGACAACTCTGGTATTCAGTTTCCCAGGGTGTGAAAATTTCAGGGAGAGTTTTCTTCCCTCCAACATTCTATTTGATTTTACCTTCATCCTTGGCTGCCTTTGCAGGGTCTTATCAGAGAATCACAGAATGATTTGGGTTGGGAGGGACCTTAAATCTCATCTGGTTCCACCCCCTGCCATGGGCAGGGACACCTTCCCTATCCCAGGTTGCTTCAAGCCCTGTCCAACCTGGCTTTGGACACTCCCAGCGATGAGAAGAAATCAGCATTCTAATGTTAATCTTTTAAAGCACCATAATAGCAACTCTCCTCACTAACAGCGGGTGCAGCACAAGCCTGAACTACGTAATAAAGCTGAGCAGCACTTGTGGGAGAGCACTGCAACACATCCCTCTTCTGACTAATTAAAGAAAATACGCGTGAAAGCGCCTTCTCCAAGGTAGTGCTTTTGGTGGATTTACTCTGAGTGAGTGAACCTTGCCTAGTCACAACTTGCAAATTAACGTGGCTCATGAAAATATGATCCTCCCTACAGTTATAAACTCCCCCAGTTCTATGCAGGGAGCGCACAAAGCTCCCTGCAGTTTGCATCTATAATGATGTCAAATACGTAGGTACGTGCAGTTAGAGTTGTAAGCACTCGCTGGAGTTACCACCACTCTGACTGTGGAGGATTTGTTTGTTTGTTTGGTTCATAAATGTTAAGACTTTGGGGAAAACGTTATTTTGGGTCTTGGCTCAGAGGGAAATTTAATGTGGATGGGGGGAGGGATCAAAGGAAAAACCCCTTTAGGAAAGCGTGCAGATGCACGTGTGTCTGCACGGAAAGGGGAGGAACCGGCTTTGGTTAACTCTAGAACTACTGGGGCAGTATAAAAACAAAGGCTCCCACTCTGCAAATGAGTATATGGGAAGTGACAGGAGCACATAAAACTGAACAATCAGGGTAGATGTCAGAATTACCTGAAAAAACGTGCTTTTGAGTATTGCTGAAGGATTACACGGTATTGCTGCAATTGAAGTTGTATTTTCAATAACTGTATTAGCTTGGCGCCTCTATTAAAAACACGTTTTCAGCTGCTCTGGAAAGCAGAAGGAGCTGGAGAAACCAGATGAAGTTGAGAAAAGAGCACGTAAGACAGGAGTTGGTGATAGACCCAAGAGGAGAGATTTACAGCTGCATGTTTAAAAGTACTTGGAGAAGTTGGGCAACCAATTCCCCCTTCAACAAACCCGCAGCCACAAACGCCTCCGAGTCTTGGAAATCCCACTGTTGTGCCCAAAGCTACACCAAGACCTATTTTAAGGCCACATAAACCAAAACCATCAGACTTCCACCGAGTTAGGAGGACTGGGGAGTACAGATTGCTCCGAAGGATGTCTGGGATCTTGTGCAGGAAGATACAACCGGAGTCAACCAATTCAAGTGAAATTTGTCCTGAGACCTGACTTTGGAGCAGACACACCAAGCCCTGACACAACCACACCCTCAAAGAAAACTCTCAGAGGAGACGAATTAAAGGATATTTTTGCAATGCCCTGGGGGGAAGATGAGGCCTCTGTAACCCTAAGCACTACTTTACAATAAAACACAGAGAAGAAAAAGGGGAAACTTAAGAATTTTTTAGCTAGATGTAGACACATAGTTGAAAATATCAGAGCAAATTTCAGGTCAGGCCAACAGCCCCAAATCATCCTATGATTCCTGAGCCAAAAGTGGGATCTCAGCATTGAAGAGTAAATGGTAATTTCTTGGTTTTATGGATCACCCTTAAACAATTAAAAGACCCTTTCTAAAAATATACTATATTTTAAATGAGGTGATTAATGGCAGAATCATGGCTGCTTTAAAAGACATTGCTCTACTCTGCCAACCTTTACCTAATATCCAGATTTTTCTGTGTTTCCGTAACTTAGCTAGAAATCAATATTTAGAAATAACTGCTGGAAAATATTTTCAATAACCTTATTATTAAACCAGCTTGTGTGCAGAAGCTTTATGAAGGATTTTCTGAACGCTAAAACAAATATGTCATGGAAGCAATCAATCAAGATGCCACAACCCCACAGCGTTATATTTTTAGTATAATCAAGGCAAAGGCGTGCACAATACCTTTTGGAAAAGAGAGTGAGAGCCTCTGTGAGGAGGTTCTGCTGCAGTTTGTGGTGCCTTGGTTGACTTGCTGACCTTATGATTTGACGTGTTAAACTAACCTGCTTGAACGTGGCACCAATTTTACGACTGTTTGTTGTCCCCCCGGTGTCAGGAGCCTGGGTGTGAAGGTATTTCTGCACCCTCCTCGGAGATTTGAACCTCGTGTCTGCTCGGGAGCAGAGGCTGCAGCAGGATGCATATGTGCACTGTGCACTGTGTTTAAAAGATGCCTCCCCCAGTAAACAATGTGGACGTTCCCTCACCACGGGCAATATCCATACGGGATGGATCCCAGGCTAATGACCGCCCTCCTGCCTTCCTTCCCAGCACAGCAGTCCCATCTCCCACCCTCAGCACAGGGGCTGCTCTTCACCTCGGAGAAACACAGTGACCCTGAGCGGTGGCTGCACTACAGACCCTCCTTTTTGGAGGAGTGCTGGGGAGAGTGCTGAAACAAAATGACATTTACATTGTACGCAACAATATTATAAAAGCTATTAAGGTACATTATTTTACACATCCTCGTAATCTCTCCATACTGCTTTACTTAATTTGTGATAAAATTGTTGAGAAAGGGTACTTAATGTAGGACAGTCAGTAAAAGTAATTTATCATCTTCCCGCTTCGGTGCTCACGTTATCAGCGAACTCATTTTCTGCATTCATCATGCAATCAGCCTATTATTTGCATATTAATCAGGCAGTGGACCATGAAAGAGCCGCATCCCAGCCAAATGCTGCACTATCTCAGGAGGAACACTCAGTAATTATCATACATCAGTGTTATGATGTGGTAATTGATTATAACATCTTTCTGTTGCCCCTGGGGAGTCCCACTGCTAACCCAGCTTCAGGCATTCTGTGCAGATTTTTCTCTGAAAATTAGAGAAACCATTGCTGTCCTTTTATTAATGTTTTTACCTTTACAATAGACAGCTCTCTGAGCATTTCCAAGGTACTTTTGCCTTTTTCTTCTTCTTTTTTTTTTTTTTATGAAACCTTCATTAGGGAAAACACCTGTCTTGGATCAAAAATGTAAGAAAAAAAAAACCAACCACCTGAATCAGACCACCCCAGAAAACCCAGTTGGGCTTGTTCACGTTCGTCCTCTCTCTTTCAAGGTCTGGTGGCTTTTTAGGTGCTGGTGTTGCTTACATAATGCCCTTCCCCATCAAACACAACAAAATGTTGCAACTTCAATAGACAGTAATTGCAAAGTTCGCATAAAGGCAGTTAAGTTGCTTTATTTAGGTGCCAAATGAGAGGCTAATTTTGGTCCTCTCGCAAAGGACAAATGAAACATCTGCCAGTTCAAACTTGCACTATTTTTAGGACCCAAGCTCCAGAGGGGTAAACCAGAGAAACAAACACTAACCACAGCTGTGGTTACACCGTGGTGAATCTCACACCTCCTTCGTGTGGGAACCCATCCCAGACCCATCCCAGGATCAGCAGTGAGAAAAAGGGAGATGGCTCTGGAGATGAGACCAGAAGGGACCATCTCATGCCAGAAAACAGAGAAGGATGCTTTTACAAGGGCATGGAGGGACAGGACAAGGGGGGAAGGGCTTCCCACTGCCAGAGGGCAGGGTTAGATGGGATATTAGGAAGAAATTGTTCCCTGTGAGGGTGGGGAGGCCCTGGCACAGGGTGCCCAGAGAAGCTGTGGCTGCCCCATCCCTGGAAATGTTCCAGGTCAGGTTGGACAGGGCTTGGAGCAACCTGAAACAGTGGAAGGTGTCCCTGCCCATGGCAGGGGGGTGGAATGGGATGAGCTTTAAGGTCCCTGCCAACCCAAACCATTCTGGGATTCTGTGCTAAGTTGCCATCAGCAATATCTCTGACAAGTATAAATACTGGACATGTACTATCAGGCCTATCTTACAATTCTTGTAATTGTATTTTCTCCTTTCATGGGCTTTTTAATTGACTATCTTTCTCTTTTCACTTTTATTTAAATTTGATCTCAAAGCCACTTTGCTTTGTTTTCAATGCAAGTTGCGTTTCTCATCAGGTTTAAAATAATCACTGGATTCTTTCATTTGCTGTTTCTCTGGAAGGTTGTTGGCAAGTTAAAAAACCCTCCAACACACATCAAATGAGGTGAGACAAATTCATAAGTTTCTCTCACACCCTAATGTAAAGGACAGGCTGGAAGGTAACTTAGAAGACATTAATTTTCTGGTAATGCTCTGTTTTTTCTTCCTGGGAATGATTTGCTATCAAGCAATATGTAACTCTATAATCAGAACAGGCTGTTTATTTCCCTGTTTCAGAGCTGCTGGGTGGAGATTTTCATCCCCATTATAAGATGGAAATAACAAGCCGCACATTTGGTGCTTACACACCTTTTTTCCCACTATTTTGGGAGGAAAATAGCCCATTATCTGTTCTTTGAATTGAAAGCAAGGTAATTTTCATCCAGTGGAGGAGCATTTGGTAATTTGCTGAGCAGCAGTTGGGCTGTTGCCCAGCGAGGGCCGAGGGTATCGTGGCCATCTCCATCCCGCTGGTGGCCACGGGGCTGGACCCGCAGCCCCCTCCTTTTCCCACCAGCAGCCAGAACACCAACGTGAGCTTCTGCCAGCTGCCAGAGTCTCCCATCCCCAACAGAAAAATATCTGCTCCCTTTGGAGAAGAGCCTTTCCAAGCTCTTGTGCAGCTGCCAGCCCACGGGGGACAGATCCCGGCCGTCACCCCGGCTGCTGACCCTGCCCGGAGCTGCTCGGCCTCCCCGCGCTGGAGCTCGACAGCCACGGCCTCGCTCGTGTGTCTGTGCTGCTCCAGTTACTTCGGAATTTGGCTTTCCAATCTATCAGCTCCTCATTTTCCACCCAGCCCCTCAGTGGTTTGCAGTGGGTGAGGGCAGGGGGTGCGGGCCCCCTCCCCAGGGGAGGCTGCACGGCTCCGAATGTGCACGCGGAGGGGAAAGAAAACGCTGGTAATTAATGAAATGAGTAATAAGTAATGAAATGAACAACAGTGGAATTTACAGAGCTCGACTACTCAATGGCCATGGTTTCTCTCCCTAACTACACACCCTTTTTAGCAACTCTCATGCCAACTGCTACTCTGTGAACTACCTGAGAAGCCTGAGGCAATAATGGTCAGGAAAGTTTATTTTTTTCACACAGCTTAAAAAATATTTCCACTTGTTAATTCTTCTCCTTGAAAATGAAGACTTTAAGTGCCTGGCTCAGTGCTGCTCTGCAGAGCCACACTTGAACTCCTTGCTTGGGGATCTCACACTAAGGGGAAGTGAGCATCAAGGAACCCCATTCCCAAATTAACCACAGAAATAAAACAAAGCTGCAACTTGACTGGGTAACTTCTCCAAAATGAATGCTAGGAACCCAAAACTGCAATTTGGAGTGAATTAAATTTGCCTTCAGAATCCAGCATAGGTCTCCTCTCTGCTGTGTTAACAGCAATATTGTAATTGAGTCACAAGGAGTATCTGCCTAGAAAACAGCGTTCACTCTCCGATTTTGTATTTTACTTTAGCCCTTCTGTAACAGCAAAGCTGTGACCACAGTGAGGATGGAGTCATCTGCAAATTTAATCACTGGGTGGTTCCATGGATAGAGGAGAATACAACCAGGAGAGGAATTTCTCCATAAATACTGACTATTTGCATAGCTTCCCCGATGGAAAAGGAGCAGGGCCATGGAAGGCAGCCTGGGCAGGACAGGCCCTGGCAGGAAGCAGGAATGCCCAGCTGATGGCCAGGAATCAGAGCCAATGTTATGCTCAGGATCAGCTTGAGGCACTGACTTCATGCTGCATTCCCAGGTTGCAGTGAGGTGCCTTGACAGCGATTCTCCCGGCTTTATTGATACCTGAAAGGCTGCCAGGGAGGTGTTCATGGTCCAAATGTCAGGGAAATGGCACAGAAGATGATCACACATGTTACAGACAGACTACAACAGCTGCCCTTATGAGGAGCCAACCGATACCCTATGGTTTGAAACCAAGACAGCCACGGCCAACTGCTCCTGAGCCCAATCCCAAACCACACAGAAAGAATGTGGAAACTTCACCAGGATGTGCCAGGGTGCTCCAGGGATAAGCATGAAGGTGACTCCTTGGCTGACATAGCTGTTCAGCTCTGAACTTTAAAACCACATTTGCACCTAGCACAAAAGGCCACAACTTTCCCAAGTCCAAGACCCAAAAATTGGTCATAGAGCACAAAACATCTCTGCAAGGAATTCCTGCAGTCGGCCGTCTGCGCCATGTGATCTCCCCTCTCTTCCATTTCACAGACTGCATTAACCACAAACATTTCATGTCATACATTTTTATTAACCTGGAATGCCAGCAAATGACTGCAAAACCATCTCTCTCGGTTTTTTTCACTCAACAACAAAAACCAGCTCCAGTTTGGGAAGGTCTGTCAGCATCACTGCACAAATCACTCTGGTGATGTCACAGTGTAGGAGTTCAGCTCTCGCAGTGCCAATCCCAGCCGTGCTCTGGAGCACCATTGGACAGCTCTGCCCACCCAAACCAAACCAGAACAACGCAAGAAAAGATGATAAAACATGGAGAAATGGGGTAGGAGCTCCTCCTTTGCCACCACAAGGCTACTGAGCTCTTCCCAGAAGTGCATCAGGATGGTATTCCCGAATTTGGGCTGCCAGCCTGAAACACGCTCCCTCCCTGCTTTGTTCCTCCCAGAGTAGCCAACGTGACAGAATTCTCCTGGGATCAGGAAAAGGGGAAGATCCACCCAGCACACAGTTAACTACCTGCCCACTCAGCAGCTTCTGTACTGGAAAATGTTACAGGAATGTGTATCACATAAATAAAAATACAACGGATACCTGGCTTTGCCATCACCCCCCGATCTCTCTGTTAATATCCTAACGACACCAAACCATACTGAGGTTTGTCTGATTTGCTTTCCCAAGGGATGATAAGAAGTAATCTCCCTGTTGTTACAAATGCTTTATTTTGAAAAGAAAAGCTTTTATGCATATTTCAGTTGATCTAAATACAGTAGATCTCGGGCTTTTAAATCACCAGATAATATGCAATTATCTCAAGCTAGATTCTGATTTTGAAACAAGCTCTAATTAGCTCCCCATTTTATGCTGCTATAATCCTTTCTTCAACTCCCATGAGTGTTACTATTGCTAAGCAGCATGAGGTTAGGAATGATGGATGATACCCAGAAAGGAAGACAAACAAAAGGGAAATTCAAAATCCCCTGAGATCACCCGCAGCTGTATCGGCAAATGAAGATTTCCACATTAGGTCATAAGACGACCCTTACAGAAACACACACCAAAAAGGCACGTCTTCTTCCCACTGAGTATTTGCAAGTCTTTAATGTAGTATATAGAGAGTATATGTCCTTCACAGAGGATAAAGACAAAAGTGAATGTAAAAATTCAGCTTTCCTGCGAGCAGCCACGGAATCAACAGCACCAAAAAGGAAACTCTGTCTCAATCTCCTATAGATACACAGCACAAACCCCCAAAAATAAAACCAACTAATAAAAGCTGTGCACAGTACAAGTATTTAGAAAAATATCCAAGCCTTCTCCTGGCACATGGCAACTGTTCAAACCCACCCCAGCTCCCATCAGCAGTAATGCAACTAAATAAGGGCCAAATTCATCATGAAAAAATGCTGATGCAGTTGGGTGACACTAATTCAACTTTTTTTTCCATGTGATTTGGTCCGTGCTTTTGACACATAAATCATTAAAAAGGCAGATTTACCCAAGGGCATTAGAGCATTTAGGTGGAAAGAAATACACAGAAAAAATGTTAGAAAAGGCACAGCAATACTATTTTTGACCACCTAGGGTACAGACACCATTTTTGCGTAAAACATGTTCTCTGAAACTTGCACAAAATCACCAAGCCTTGAAGGAAGCTCACAGGCAGAAAATCCAGGTACATACCTGGCTGTCATTTTGGCATAGACTCTTTTTTATAAAATTCATAAATACAGCTTCTGAGAAGAAAACCAAGCCTGGCTTCTTTTTGCTATCTCAACATATATATAAATATATAAAAGAGATATATTTATCCATTCATCATATGAAACACTGATGGGCCCATCTGTCCGCACGTGAAAATGGAAAATTACTGGACAAAAGGTGAGATTTTCATGAATGAGGTGTTAATCAAAACCTTATAATCTGTAAGTGTAACTAACTGGGCCAGAAATCCAGAAAATCTTGCTTATTTGATAGAATAGAGCCAAACAGTAATGAAAATACTCCCAGCTAATAAAAGTTTGAGTCGCTACTATGCATGTTGACACTCTGTACACTGAAGACCTTCTTGGCAAAGCACTCAGGAGCCACTGAGTGTATTAGTTTAATTTCACTTCTTTCCCTTCATGCATTCAACAAGTTCCAAGCCAATTATATTACAGGGAAAAGGCTCCAGACCTTTCCTCGTTTCAAAATTGTTCTGATTAATTTCTGTTTTAAAATTACAAGTACGCAACCTTCTCTGCCTTGATTTTCCTGGGAAATGTCTCAGAAGACCAGAAAATTGGAGCTGTCTCTCTCTTTTTTTTTCTTCTCCCTGCCCTGGAGTGATGGATCTTTCACAAATGCATAATTATTATTACCTTTTCCAAACTGTTTGCTGCATTTTTAATTACAGAACAGCTGCTAATAATAGGAAGTTACCAAACTGCCCTTCCTCATTCAAATAACTTGGTTTTTGCTCTTTTGTTCTGCCTGGTGTCACAACCTTCCTTATTCCTTCACGCAGAGAAAGGCACCAAGAAAAGAACATTTTGTACAACAATTCTATTTTTAATCCTCTGAGAGGAGGTAGGAAAGGGCACGAGCCCATTTTCTCATTTGTAAGTCGGCTTTAAGGAATGAGGGAGGACAATCATCAATAACATGATTTTATTAGCTGATAGGAACGTGTCACCTCACAAAATATTAGCTCAAGGGCAGGAACTGACAAACGACACTGGGAGTGTGGGAGGGAACAAAATATCCCGGCAGCAAAACTGAACTTCCTGAAGGAAATCACTTTCAGCTCCCAGCGGTCCCCCCGGGAATCCAGAAGGTGGTCGGATTTTAATACTATGGGCTTGTCTTTCCATCTTTTATAATTAGAGCTAGTCATAAATATGAAGATTAGCAATAACAATGCAGCATTTCCCAGCTCCTCTGATTTCGAATTCCCCTTAAAATGGCTACAATTAATTACTCATATTTTCCACGCCGTCTCAGGCGTTTGTAACTGTGACACTCTTGCATGGCATTGATGCCACAAAAAAAGTACTCAATGGCATGTTTTTAATGAACCATCACAGGAAATTTCCATGTTCCCTAAATGCTTGGCTATAAGTAACAATAGCCCTATGATTGCAAATAATTTTCTCCCATTTTGGTTTTGTTTTCATGGCTTGTTTTTACTGGGGGCATTTTTTTTTTTTTTTTGCTTTTATTTTCAACTGTTCTCCTTAAGAAAAACGTGGACTGAATATCATCACGGATTTTCTTCTAGTAAAATCTTTTAGAATGCAAAACAGTTTCCCCAGTAGAGAAAAAAAGCACTTTGGTTGGGATATTTAGAGTAAAGCCAGCGAGCTGCAGAAAAAAAAGGGAGTGTTTCAGAACAGGAGAAAGGTGGAAGAAGAGCACAACCCATCCCTGTCTGTGTCCTGAAATGCAGCAATTCTCCAGCACAGGGCACTGGCTGTAAGCACAGAGCAGGGCACGGGTATTTTTCTGGAGTGTTTTACGTCAGTGAAGCATTTCATTGGTAAGAGGCTGTGTGGGTAGAGTTTGGTATCTAACAGCAGGAACACAGCTGTTCTCTCCTGTCCCAGCCTCCCTCCTATCCCGTGGCCATCTCTAAAGCCTTCAGACACTCACTTCCCTGACACTCAGCTTTGCTGCATCTGCTCTTTAAATTTTTTTACATATGGAAAGGAGAAAAAAAAAGGTCAGCTGGGAATATTTAACGAAGCTCGAACAAGACGTAACGTGGTCTGTTCCCCACCTTTGGATTAACAAAGCAGATTTTGTGCAAAGGAGAGTGGAAAAAAGCCAACCAGCGAGTGAGGCAGCTGGAGTATGTGGATCACATTACAAACCAAGGGCTTGTTTTACAGCCATTGTCACATGTCACATTGATAAGCTGAACTATGGCAAAAAAAACCCCCTTGCAGAGCCAATGATCTCTAAGATCAGACAGAGTCTCTTTACCTAATATATGCAGCTAAATATGTGTACTCCCTACATCTGCCATAGCAACAAGGAGAGAAGGAGGAATTAACTGCATTAATAAAAAAAAAAATTGAAGGGACTCCCGTATAGTACAACAAAACGTGAGAAACCTCTCGGCATCAAAGCAAACGCAACAAAAGCACAGAGAATTATTTCACAGCAAATCATTGAAACCAGCTGATTACCTGAGCTTGCACATCCCTGCTGTAGGGAATCCTGTAATGATGTCACAGAGTGAAGGACTAGATAAGAGAGGAGAGGAAAATCAGGGAACAATAAAAGGAGATGCCAAACCACAAACTAAACAGTAAGCAGGCTCAACAAATAGCAAAGTGCTGATCTCGGCAAGGGCTCGCTGCTCAGTTAACTCAGTGGCACAGAAAGGTACGACCGAGGCCAGGCTCCAGCCTGGCTTTTCTGTGTCAATAGGTATTAGGGGAAGAGACAGCCACAATAAAAGTGTCATTGCAACCCAGCACTCCCCGTTTAAAGCTTAGTTTTCCAGCTCACCTCCTGAGACAGCAATCGATATTCTCCCTGGAACAATCCAAATCCCCTGTGCAACCCTAGGAGACAGCGCGCAACATTTTCCAGCTCTTTGGCCAAAATTTTTGGGATTGCATAGCATAGTCATGCCTAGATAATATCACCCTAACGAGGAACTTGATAACTGCTGCTTATCAATGACACATAAACGTTCGTAAACATTCCCAGCACGTCCCCCTAGGGACCGGCCGGGCTGCCAGGGTGGATGTTGCCACTTCCATAACGCCTGGACCAGCACTGCTGCAAGGCTGGCTTACTGCAAATTTAAAAAAAAATAAGAATACAGAAAATAGAAAGGGCATTTTTATTAAAAAAAAAAGTAAAAAAAAAAAAAATCTCCTCCTCCTCAACTCAAACAACATAGTGGAATTTTAATTACCTTGTCCTTGTTGCTGCCCTTGTGCGGGCAGGACACACTGTCCCAGCTCACCATTCAACCAGAGCTGCATACGAATAAATGGTTCTCGGCCTTTTTGGGTCAATTTACTCCATGGCTTTGGCCTGGAGAGCATGTCACTGACACTTCCTTGGGACAGCCCCAATACCTGAAGTGAAGCAACCAAGAACGGCACGTTAACACACTGGCACTGGAAACGGGGGGAATTTAAGTCATTTTGGTTTCCTTTCCTGTGTTGCTCAAATTGTTTGTATATGGACAATTATAAAAACTGTAAAAACTGGACAATCATAAAAACTGTTTTCTGTGGATACTCGGATGGAAATGCTTTCCTTCCTGCCGTGTTGCCTTCTAAAGGAAGGTGGGTTTTTCCTGCAGGATCTGGGTGGCAGCAGCCTGGTGAGGGATTTGCATGCTTTTCATATTTTGTGTCAAACAGTTTCATCAGTTTTAACAGGAAAAACACCGAGTCCAGGCACACACAGGCAGATGAAACAGGCAATGACTGGCATGTATTTTGTTCTCAAACAAAAATAATTGGGACTTTTGAGACGAGGCCTATATTTGGTTGATTTTTGGGGGATGAATTATAACGATGTGTGTTTTCACCTGTAGCCGTGGCTGCTCCACATAAGTAAATATTTAAGAATACAGCCGACTGCAGTGGGGGGAGAATTTCAGACAGGCAGAATGCAATTACTTGCCTGGGATTCAGCACAGGTACAAGAGTTAAAAATCATACTTAATGAAAGCTGCCATGGGATTTTTAAAGACCCCAAGAGGTCAGACTTTTCATTTTACATCTTAGTGAGAAGGTAATAGTGTGATGCCAGCTCCTATTACACTTTTCTATTGATTCAATTCTTTATAGGAAGAAGAAACAGCAAATGTCCAACGCTTTTTACAGCCTGGGAGGGGTTTTCTGGTGGTTAGGGACCCTCAAAATCCCACGTGCTCAATGCTTAGGGCCCACAATGTGAGAACTTCAGGGAGCCTTATCTGTAATCAAACATTGCTCTAAAACATCTCAGAGCACACTGAGGTACCGAGCACCAGGTATAAGAAATGACTGGGAATTCTTGACTTCAGACTAAGGAGAGTTAGGGGATTTTCCATGTGTTTGTTTTAATGCCCTTGTGCACATTTCCAAACAATAACGAAAAAGGAGAAATGCTCTTGTGTCCATAATCTTCGCTTACAACAAAGTTAAGACTCTCCAGTCATGACAATGGTATTACTCAAATATTCCACGAATTCATTACATTAAACATGAAATACTGAGTCTCAGCAACGTTTGCTTCAGCTTTCAAGGTTTCTACACCCGGGGCCTCATTCCTAATTCCAAGTGGCTGAAGCCAATCCCTGTATAAAAACCCTTGCAATTCCTACCACACAGGGAAACTAACACTTTGTGAGCTTAGTTTCGAAATACTTCACACATGGAGCAAAGACATTTTTCCATAGGACACCCGTGGCACATCCCCCTCCGGCTCTGCACCCGTGCAAGGAGCAGAGGGCACAACCACAACACTGGTGAAACAAGAGAGAACCACTTCTTTACCTTTTCCCCAAAGATCCTTTGGCAGATGCCATTCTTTGCTAGCTTTTCCTTGACCTGCCGCGTTAGCTCTATCGTATCCACCTCCTGGTACATATAAATCTCATACTGCTCGGGTGTCAGTGGAGGAACCGAAGGTTTGGATGGCTTGGACAAGGACACGATAGGGGATGAAGGGAGGGGGCTATTTTGTGGTGTCTCACTGCGACTCGCCCCAGTCATGCTCAATTCAGAACTCTGCGAGTACGGAGATTCCGCGTTTGGCCACTCTTTCCAATACTCAGAAGAAGACGGTCCTTGGAGCTGGCTACGATCTGGCCTAGTCTGATTGCTGACCTTTTCTTTTCCACCACTGGCTTCCTCAACTTTTACATCTTCGGGAAGAGCTGCATTTCTTCTCTCATGCTGCACAGTATTCCACCAATGGTCCTTCCAAACACCACCACGTCCCAACTCATTTTTAACATGCCTCAACATACCCTGGGCAGAATCACTTATTCCATGAAGCTCTAAAACAGGTGCCTCCTGAGGCTCCTTTTTGAGCCCAGAGAGGTTCTGCAATGCAGAGATACTGGAATCAGTGACAGATGAATGTTTCTTCAGGGATATGGCCAAAGGAGAATAGCTGGAAACCGAAGACATTGCAGGTGTAGACACTAGTTTGGGGGACAGGATAGAAATGTCAGCTTGAGACAGAGGTGGCGTTTTTAAGGCAGGTTCAAGGGCAGCCTGCTGTGCCTCCATTTCCCGTCGGGCTTGTTGCAGAATGGATCGAATTGCATCATCAGAATTGCCACTGCTAGAGGCAGAAGGCGGCTGAGCCGGCTCAGCTATGAAAAACAACCAAAAGACTAAATGCAACAGAGGAAAATGCTTTATATTCAACACGTGCTACTGTAAACATTTCCCTGACAGGACAAGAAAAAAAAAAAAGAGGGGCTGAAATACATTTCTGGATGGGAGGGAGGAGTTTTCGCTAAGCAAAGATTTGCACTTTTCAAAATAAGGTAAGATTTCCAAAGTTCTTCACTGGAAAATTTTGAGAGTTGCCAAAGTGCTGGATGTTTGCACACACAGACTCAGCTGCACAAGTCTGGGATCGCTTGCCCTTCCACCATTGTAAAAATTTTCAAATAAATGCCTTTGAAAATCAAGCCTTCACCTCTTCCTCCCCCACCCCCAAGCGGTCAATAACATTTTATAGCTGCATTTACAAAGTTATTTAACCTTTCACTTCACTCTTTTCTCCACAAATTAACACGCACTCAGAACTGAACACAGCTGCATTCACCTGGACAGACTATTACAGTATAAATAAGGTGAGACCTTTTAACTTCAAAACCACAACACACAAATTACAACAAAGCCAGAACTTTAGGAAGAGATCATCATTATTTCATTTGACAAGCTAAATATGCTCCTGCTTCCTGTTTGCTTGTTCCATGGTCCCAACCACTGAAATAAACAGCTCTACCAGAGCCAGGCTGACACCTGGCCATCGCCTTCTCCCTTATCCGAAGCTCTAGGATGGAGCCACGGGTGCTTTCAGCAGAGATAACCCCCAAATGCAGCATTCCAGTGGGGAGCCAGGATTTGGGTGGCTGTGCTGCAGCAGTCGGGGATGAGCGGAGACTGGAACGTGGGTGGGGAATTATCTCTGCAGAGCCAGGAGGTTTTGCAATGGCATCTGCTGCTATTTCAGTCTCCACTGAGGTCCCCAGTGCTTGGAAACCAGCTCCTCTGAAAGCTGCTCTACAGAGAACAGGGAAAGTGAGGCACCAGGTGGGAGCAGGGAACCCCCACTCTGCAAGGAGTGGCCTCAGAGTGAAATAAGATTTGAAACACGCTGTGTATCACTCCAGTAATACTACGGCTCATCTGAATGCATTTCTGAATTTGCCTCCCTACATTCCTTCCTGTCACGCACTGTAAAATACATGAAAAGCTAAGAAAGGGGGAAAAAAGACAGTGAGACTCTCTCTGCTGTTTTATCTGCTGGTTTCACAGGGAGTTTTGAGGCCGAATTAATATTTGAAAGGAAGTCTGAGACTCTCAGATGAAACATGCCACTGAATAACATTCTTGCAGTTTCCTGCACAAAGCCCACGTTTTTCTCTATGTAATAATTTTTTTGTATAAAGTCATATTATTTAGATCATATATCAACTAATGTTTTATATTCTGCCATGAGATTAACTTAGTTTTCATTTGAAAGTCAACTATACAAAACTGTAAATCAGTATTTACTTTCAAAAATGAAACAGAAGTATTGCCCAGTAATTTCTACTTCAGCCCATAGCAGTACTGGGAACTCTTAAAGCTAAGAGGGCTATGGAATAGACAGCAATGTTAATTACATGACTGCATACAATGAGAAATTAGACTTATCTCAGGCTAAGATGGATTTTTTAGAAAAGGGAATGTGTTTTGGATTTGCCAGTTCATTCACTGAATACATTCTGTAACCAAAAATAAAGTAATCTAAGAGTCAGGACTGAGTCTGCCTATATGAGTACAGGATGTACCACGGTGCTGGGACTGGTAATTGCTGCCTAGAGTGCGACCTCCACCCCAACAAATCCATCCAGTCCCTCTCCCATGCACTTGTGTCCCTGGGGCCTGAGTGAGACAGAAGAGAAGAGAAAGCAGGAGCCGTTCCCTTTCCAAGGAGCAAACTGGGAGAAGAAAGGATTCTGTAGGTTCCCCTCAGTGACTCCTGCAGGTCTGGAGGGCAGCCAGCAGCACCTTTATCCTGGGATAAAGGTGTTCAGAAATCCCACAGGGAGCAGGGCAGAGCAGAGACCCCACCACGCCGTGACACGTGCGACCTTAACTTGGGATGTCTCAGAGACAGAAACAACTCCACTAAACAACAATAAAAATCTCCAAAAAACTCTTCAAAACCTACACTGAAGGTTTTAAGAATATAATTAACTGACCAGAAAGCTCATGGCAATTGTTTTAATTAAATTCTGCAGTAAAAGGAGGCAGAGACAAAATGAGGCTGTACCTGTTTTCTGTACTTGCAGCTCCCTTTTGGCTTGTTCGAGAATGGATTTGATGGCTTCATCAGAGCCAGACTCTGTGGTTCGGATTCGTGTGGTTATGTTACCTGGGGAGGAAAACACAACTAATGACACCAGGAACACTTTTATTTGGCTGTTTTTGTAACACAAAACACACTGTGTATGATACGTGGCCAGCACAACCTGAGGACAACTTGCACAGGACTTTTACCAACATTTACACCACACAAAAAAAGTACTTAACATAATAAAAGCAAAATATCCTTGTTGTGCCTGTCTCTAGCTGCCCTGGAATGGTGAGAACATCAGAGGAACAACTAGGTGGGCATATATTCCTTTTCTATGGTAGCATATATAGATCTATTATTTTTCCTTTTCTTTTCGGTTTTGGTTTTTTTTTTTTGGAGGGGGAGAGGAAACAGAAGGGAAAAGAACTGGAAGGGAAAGGAAGAAAGCTAAAAACATAAGCCCAGGAATCAACTTTAAAATGGCATCAGCTGCTAGGCAAAGTAGGATGAGTATACATTCAGCCCAAAACAGAATTAAAAAGTAACTAGATAAAAATAATTTTTAACTTTCTAGAGGTCAATACATTAAGAGAAAGAGTCATTTAAACACAGATACCATTTGAAGTACTCTCCAGCTAAGAGCTATTATTGGTTTTTGCCTTTTTTTTTTTGTTTTGTTCTTTTTTTTTTGTTTTTTAACCTCTAAAGGAAAGAAAAGGAGGGAAAACTGTGAGTGCTACTGCACTTAACTACATTTTCCATTATGAGATTGTTGTTTGTAAGCAAGCCAGGTAATTTGTGACTGGAGTCAAAGTAGCTACAGACTTTTGGTGTACCTGCTTTTGTTTTTCCTTCTTTCTGCTCTTACTGAAAGAAAAATTCTGCAACTAATCTATAACAAAGAAAATGTGCAGACTTCCTATTCAGTGATAATTTATGGATCTGACATTCACTTATCTCGTTGTCTTTTTCATATATAACACTAAACTAAGCATCACACTAATTCAGCAATGTATTAAAGTGGAATCTGTCAGCATAAGCCCCATGAGAAGAAGTAAATCTAGAGCAGAAGCAGTATGTAATTGATGTTGTAACTGCAACTTTCTCCCTCCAAAACCATAAAAATAGCAAAGAGAGCATTTCAATAGATCTGATGACTTTCTAAAGCCTCTTCTATCACTTCTCTCTTTCTATCTGTGGATGCAGGGAGGATGGGAGTGGAAGAACTATCCAAACAGGGTTACGTTAGTACAGCAGCAGCAGAATTAGAAAAAGCAAAGTGTTCATCTAACCCATGGTTTGTTTTATACTTACTGTCTGTTTTTCTATCAGATTCCAGGCCAGAATCAAACTGCACAGTTTTAAGGAAACACACAGCTAAAGCACACTCCACTTCCTAGGGATTGACTGCAAAGAAAAACACCTGCCTGTGACGTACCTTCAGACCCATTTCTTCGTTTCGGTACTTCCTGAAATAGTCTGTTCAGGTTCTGGCCTGGATTCTCTGTTGAAAAACAAGTTTGGTAAGAACAAAACAATCAGGGGATGGTTGCTCTGACATCACGGGCTGTGTGACATGAGGAGCTGGCAGCCTGGCCCTGAGCTCTCCTGGCCCCTCGGGCCCCTGAGCAGGAGGAACTGGCTACTTGGGAAGAAGCAAGGCTGGCTGATTTGTTAATAAAGATTACAGCTATGTTCGGAAAGGAGATTAGACAGATATAAATAAATGTCTAGAGATACCAAAAATGAAGAGGTTAAAGATGGGCAGATAATCCCCTCAAGTACAATCATCAAAAGGAAGAACAGATTATAAATCTAACAGTGTGTGCTTCCAATTAAACAAAATCTAGGAAAACCCTGCCTGTCCTTTCCAATATTTCTTGACTGTAAACAACTTACTTTTTAGTTTCTCTAAACGTAAATCTCAGTCTTAAGATGAATCACAATGAAATGCATGTTACTTCTTAAAACCGCTGCCTTAAATATGCAAAGCTGCTTTAAACTGGATTGTGTTTTAATTACTCATCTCATGCATCACCTACCCTATTTTGTCAGAACACTTTGGGGAAAAAACAGAATCACACAAGACACAACAAAAGCCTGGTCTCAGTAAACAACCTCGAATGAAAATCCCCAAGTATTTCTGAGGGCTGATACCCGAGTAGCTGCTGACCCTTTTCACTCCGTGTTTAGCTGTGGCACAGAGCTGTTGGGAAGTGAGGGCTGTGAGTGCCCCTGCTGCTCGCTCCTGCTGTCAGGCACCAGCCAGCAGCTAAAAAAAGCATCAGCAGAGATCTGAACCTGCCTGAGTGCTGCAAAGCAGGGCTAGGAGCTGAACTCCCTGCACCTGGCACCTGACCTGGGTGAGAGCAGCAGCAAAGCACAAACGGCCCCGGAGGGGGAAGTTCCTGGTTTAGAACATTCGGAACTGTGAGGAGCAGGGGGCCGGGGAGCACTTACCTCTCTGTCTGCCCTGGATGCTGCGAAGAGCCAAGATGTTCTGCTCGTCCGACAGGAACTGCTTCATCTTATGAAATGGCTCCTTGCCTCTCACAGTCAGTTTATTCCATGGCTTTGGCCGGGCCAGGATCTCACTCACAGACCCTTGCGACAGTCCCAACACATAATGTCCAAATATCCGCTGTCCAATATTGTGCTTGATCAACTGCTCTTTCACTTGACGTGCAATTTCGGCCGTGTCTATCTCCTCGCCTTCAGAGATGCTCCCAGCACTTTCTGACTGGCTGGGAGACGGGGCCATGCCATTTACATCCGGGCTTTGTTGTAATGGACTTTGGGAAGATATGGAGTTTGTGCTGTATGGACCTGTTGGAAAAATCATGCTTGTGCTTCCTGCTTCCTGCATTGCCTTGGAGTAGAAGGACTGCATTAGCTGTCGCTGGAGGAGAGAGTTTAGTGCAAATTTTCCTGTGGAGGCCAGGGGTAAGCTGGGGCTCGCCAGGGATGAGCTGAAAAAGTCTTGACTTAAACCCGTTGGTGAGAACTGGTGTGTACCATTAGTATTGGAAGCCTGCTCCCCCGCGTTGCGGAGCAACTGGGAAGGAGGGGAGGCCGGCAAGGTTGCAGGACGCTGACTCTCAGGCTGGTCTTTCCCTTTTCTCCTGGCTGACCCTACAAGGAAGGTCAAACATAATGCATTATGGGGGGTCAAAGAGGGAAAAACCAAGATAAAAAAATGCAAAGTTTGCCCCGCAAAGGGAAAAAGTGCAGATTGACACGGGCCAATGGAGTGGTGGTGGGAGATTTGGTTTTGTTTGTTTTTGGTTTGTTTTCATTTGTTGTTGTTTTTTTTTTTTTAATTTTTATTTTTAATTTTTTTTCCATGATTGGAATTTTTTAAGCCAAACAAGGCCCCCAAAACAAACAACATGCATTTCATGTTTGCACCTTTCTTGTATGTTGCAGCCTGGAGAATCCCCCTTACAGACATTAACACTAGAACAGTTACATGAAGTGCAGTGATACAGTTAAATAAATGCAGTTACAGACAGCAAGTCTCTCTGTTGTCTCTCATTCAAGATAGGACTCATTGGACCTGACTGAACCCAAATGCAGCAAACATTTACATTTTGGAACAAACCAATTTGAATAAAGGAATAACCATTAGGTGGATGCACCAAGATCACTCAGTTAGAAGTCATAGAACGCTTCAGAATTCAGTAATCCCAGGGCCAGTGGCAACTTTTAACTTTCTTCCAGCTGCAAAAACCGTAAGCATTCAAGTATCTGGAAATTCCATGAGTTGCCATTTAAAAAATGTGCACACAAGATGTAAAAGCCCACATTAGGAAAGCCAAACGGCAAACACACTTTGCTGGAAAGAAAGGAGTTTGCTTTCCCAAGCTGACCTGCTGGTGGTTTATCCAAGTGCATCAGACAGGAAGACTCTGTTCTACATGCAAACGTTTTGCACAACACAGTGTGTGGGGGAAAGAGATGGATTTGTTCCCAAAACAGAAGACAGCCTCAAACACTGGTACAGCCTGTAATGCCTCTTCCTTAACCTTTTTAGACTCTCTAAGTTTCACTTCATCATCCAGCCTATAAAACTACAGAAATCCAACGTTACTCAGTGTTCCTGTTGCTCCTTAATCCTCCTGCCATGCATTAGCTCAGACACTCAGCTCTCACTCAGCCCTCCCTCCCGTCACAGGACAGCAGAGGCACCAGAAGAGCCAAAATTTGGGTGAACCTACCGCTCAGGTCGCTGTTGGTGATGCGCAGCGTGGCGTTCTCCGACTGCAGCGAGCGGTTCTTCTCCAGCAGCAGCACCTCCAGAGGCTTGGATGCATCCTAAAGGAAACCAAAGGGGGAGGTTTGTTTCTCAAAGCATTGAGAGTCTCACTCAGGCACTAAAAATGGATTTCAGAGGGAAAAAAATAAAAAAAAACCCCAAGTGCTCGACTGGTCTCTGAAGGCGGAGAGGGAATTTGCCAGGCGTAGATCTGCAAGAATCATTCCGGGCTCTGGTGTGAGCCATGAAGAGATTCACTGTTTCATTTTCTTTGTAAATTACTCATCAATTCTGCATTATTTTGAGATGTGTAACAGAATGTTTTCTTAATCCTACTTATTTTTAAATGGTCCTGGCATGCTTTCAATTTAAAAGCTGTAGACCTCTTTTAATCTGATTAAAACAGGAGTTGAAACAGGAGTTAAGATTATATTATTCCTTCTAGGTCAACTGACCCAAGCTAAGCATTTCCTTGACGTGCTGCACTTCAGCAGAAACAGTTTGTGCAAAATAACACCAGTTAGAGAAATCTGCTGTTTACCCTTCCCATAAATATCTAACCCTTGCTCATTAAAAAACCCATTGAAAACGAATCCCAGGATATCAATATTCCGTTCAGATTTCAGAAGCAGGAATTTAATTCATAACCTTTAAACTTAAGTAAGATTAATTTGCTGGAACAGCAGAGCTTTCTCAGTACTCAAAGGTTTGTTTTCTTTTGTGAAAAGAAATTTTCAAGGCTAACAAATACTTAAAAATGCTGAAGTCCTTGCTCAGTGTGCTGCCCGTACACCAACTCCAGTATCTTTAAATTACTCAACTTCACAACATTCTGGTTTATCCACTCCAGCACAGCTGAAACGTCACTTTGTCCTTGACCACTTAAAAGAAATTAACAGGCAAAAAAAAAAATGCCCAGTTCAGCTTTTTACATAAGAAAACATCAGGAAAAACAAGGATCGACCCAGAAGCCTCAACATCAACAGGAAACTGTCGATGTCAACACCAAGGAATCACAAGACAAAATTTTTGTTAATCAACTGAGCTGCTGAATGAGTAAGAAAACAAAAGTAAGTTCAGTACCTGCGCACCAGAGCTTTCAGATGGTGCAAACTCCATGGATTTCAATATACTGTGGAAGGCAGAAAAAAGAAATTATTTTCTATTTCTCCTTTTCATAACAGCTCCACTAACAAGCATTAACATTATCATTTCCTGGTCTCCAGCAACACCACAACTTTCCTTGCAGTGACACAGCCTCCTAATGAATACAGAACAACTCTTCAAACCAGTTATTGGATAAGAAAATTTTCTCGAGCGTCATCTAAATCATTCCATATGCAATCCCACCAGGCCAGTTTAAAGCGTAAATTTAAAGGTTAATAAGGATATAACATTTTAAGCTGTCAGAAACGATATAAATTTATCTGTGAAGCTGGAAGGGAATGAGGAAGTTGTAGCAAAGCAACAAAACAGGGGAATCACCACCACAGTACAGCACTTTATAGAATATACACCAGCTCACCAGCAAGGAAAATATGCACAAATAATCCTCCCAACCAAGGCACTACAGGCTAAAAGGCAGTTTTTCATTTTAATAACCCCCTCGTTCTATGGCAAAGGGAAGACAAAATGGCCCAATATTTCTTAAGAAATATGAAAGATCCAAATATTTATAAGTACATTAGGAGAAGAATCTGATAGTCTCATTGTCAATATTTTATACAAATAGTGAGCGGTCAGAGGACGTCTCCCTTCAGAGGCTTTCAGAGCTCTGTTGTCTGGCAAGCCAGAATCTTACAGGAATCCAGACTTATTACTGTGCTTTGCTGGATAAATTTTTTTTAAAATCAGCCTGCTGCAGGCAGGACATGAACTTCCTCAGACTGAAGCAAATAAATGATTTCAGCTTCTTACTGTACAAAGACAACATTCATTTGGTGAAGAAAAACACATAAACACATATAGATGGTGTTTATACAGCATTTGTCATGTATAAAGCACCAGGAACTCTGTGAGCAGGGACAATCTGTTTAATCATTATTAAACTGTACTAAAGGCTGTGGATCACATATTAAAAGTTTTGGATATCCCATCCCTAAAAGTGTCCAAGACCAGGCTGGATGGAGCTTGGAGCAACCCGGGATAGTGGAAGATGTCCCTGCCCATGGCACGGGGTGGGACTGGATGAGCTTTAAGGTCCCTTCCAGCCCAAAACATTCAGTGATTCCATGACATGTGGAAACTGAGACAAAAAAAGGCAGAAGTCCAGTATTAAGACACAGGGACCAGTTCTGCCATGAGGATGCCACGAGGAGCTGGCCAGGCACCCATTAACTGCCTGAACCTGTCCCTGCATTAATCCAGAGTTGGATGTGCATTAAGTGACACTCTGGGAATCAGGTCTCTGGGCCATTCAAGATCAATCAAAGTCATAGCAAACCCAAGGGAAAAAAAGTCATTGTGAGAGAGACCTCATGCATTTTGCATCTGTGCATACTCACTGCACACAGGGTTAATTCTGATGGGCATTCCTAAAACACAGTAATTAATAAAATCACAAACTTCTGGCAATCACTTTAATTGTATGGCATCACTCAGTGTCACCTCTTGCCTGGCTGTAGGGTAGAGCCATCACCCCATACACAGCACATAAAGTGATGCTGTGAAGACTCTATGTGGGCACAACAGCTCAGCCACGTGCAAAACCAACTCTTCTGTGTCATCAATGGACTTGTTCAAGTCAAGGGCAGAGGTTGTGCACTGGTGGCTCGAGTTCTCAGAGACCCTGACATCACTCTGACACCACAGCTGTGTGACTCAGGTGGCAAATCCCTGCTGAAAGCCAATGTTTCTCAGGACACATCTTCAGGGGCCCAGCTCTGCATCCCGGGACTCCCAAGCTGCTGGGGAAGATAAATGCACAGAGATCATCCAGGGAAAACCCCAGCCACTGGCAGGTTGCTGTTTCCATGAATTCTGCAGGGAATGGCCTCTGCAAGGACAGCCAGTCCTAATGCACATCCTCATGATGCCCACGTGAGGAGACCCATCTGAATTTAAACCCAGTTTGAACAGCAAATTATCCCGGGGCAAATGTCCTGTGGGAAATCCCATTTCAGTTCAGACCAGCAGCATTTTTGTGACCCCCACTTACCACAGGTGGGTTTGCCATGTAGAGCAATCCAGCAGCACGCCAATCTCCTTCCTCCTGGATGAGGCTAAACCAGAAAAAGCTGCTCTTTCCCCAAGGAGCAGATGTGAGTGGTGCCCTGACCACACCGTGCTGCCCCCAGAACCAGGCTGACAGTGGTCGGAAGCATAAACCTATTTATGGTTATGTTTGGTTCTCTACATCAAAAATCTGTCTCTAAAGTCCTGATCCTGTCACCCCTCTCCTTGCACAGGCTGATGCATTTTGGTTCTGAGCACCTGCTGCCAGCTGGGACCTTCAGGAAGGACCCTGAGCCTTGCAGCAGCTGCATTTCCAGCGAGCTTGGTGCAGGCAAGGTGTATTCAAACCTTGGCTGGAAACCTCCTGACCTCTGCCTACCTGAAGGGGATTCTCTGCTAACTGAATTAACTTTCTGACAATTTCACACGTAATTTCCTATACAGTTAAAACACAAAATATACTAAAACTCAAGTTGATGGCACCTCTAATTGCCCTAAGAGGAATATTCACTCCAGCAGGTTCATTTTTAAAAGAATGTAAAAGTTAAACACGTCAAAAATGACTCTCCAAATGTGTCACAAAAGACACATTCTCCTCAGGAATACGAGGAAGCACAATGTTTCTTCTTTGGATTCCAGGAATATCTTTGCCCATGAGATCTTGACTCAATCTGTGGCTCAAGATCAGTTACCTGCTTTTTAAAGGGATGATCCTGTGACTTGAATCTGCACATCTGAGAAGACTTGAAAGATCTGACTGTAAAGCAAAGTGTGCATTGGGACAGCTCGACTTTCTGTTCGTCTGATCCCGACTGCAAAGGCAGCAGGGTCAGCGCTGTCGTGCTACTCGAGAGGGAACTGAAAGGACACACAGAGCTCTCAGATCTCAAAAATAGGTTTAAAAGCCATTGGGCACAAAAGCCAAGGCAGAAAGTGAAGAATCCTCCCTTCCCAGATCTTGACATGGGCCCACCTAAGTTCCTCCAAGGTTAGAAGTTGGCTGATATTGAGACCCCTCAACCTAGAATGGCTGTAACATCCTGGGAAGGATTAAAGAAAATACATCAGTGCCAAAACACCTAAAAAATTCATTCTCTTCCTGCCTTACTGACAAGATACCTTTTCTCTTGGTGCAGATGTTCTGAGCAGTTCATTTCTGTCAGTGTTCCAGGGCACAAGGCAGGTGCAGCAGGATTTGGTGTGAGGGCTCTGGATTTACAGCAACAGACTTTTCCCAGTCTCATTTAGAGCAACAGCCTCAATTCAGCTCAGACTGTCACTGCCAGGGGATGCACATTCAGCCTTTAGCACACCTTTTGGATCAGATGGGAGCAGGGGAATGGTGTGAAGCAGCTGCTTGGAGGATGCAGCATTGCAAACATCCTCAGTGCTCTCTCGGACGATGGTCTCAACCCCCAGACCATCCCACAGGATGGTGATGGACCTCAGGGCCCTTACAAGCTAGCTATCAATCCACAAATTAGGGATGTAAAAGCTGGAACAGCTGGGAGAACAGGGTTAATTTACTGGCACCCAACCAGGGCCACTTCCAGGAGAGTGTCCCATCTATTTCACTGCAGGCTCATCCTGAGCAGAAACACCATACGAAGCCTCCTGTGTCACAGCTTCTCTCATTTGCGTTTCCATCCCTGCCCTCATGTAAGTCAGTGTTGCAAAAAAGAAAGTTATTTTAAAATATTGGTATTATCACCAGGAATACAGAGTTTGTATTTAAAGTACAAATGCAAAGTAAGCTTAAATGAGTATATTCAGGGAGTATATTGGGTTCTTGGCACCTTAAGTCTGGCTTTAAAGTCCTGATCCTGTTGTATTAAATCTTTGCATGATACCAGGTAGGATTCAAAACTCATCTGTTGTTTCAACACATTTACATTTAATATCTAATGTAAGAGGCTGGGAAGTTGTGGCCTTATTCCCATTCACTGCTTTACATACGAGGACATAAACTGGCCAAAACCCGAATGTGTTCCCTTAACTCAGGAGAGGACATGGATGTATTTACCCCATCATTAAATGATGATGCTATTTTGAGCCCAGGCAATAAACATATATAATGACCAAAGAAATGGTCAATTCATTTAATTTAAGTGAAAATGATACCCCTGCATCAGGGTGTGCTGCAGCTGGTGGTGAACCAGAACCTCAGCCAGCGTGGCTTGAATAAATCAGCACCAGGGGCTGGGCAGTCGTGGGGCCTGCAAATCCAAACCTGCTTTCCATATTCTCCAGGGACGTGTAAACAAAAGCACATGACTACCAGCCTCATCTGAAATACCTCATTAAACCAGGGAATGGGTTATTTCAGCCTTTTTAAAACACACACTGAAATGCCAGAATGATGAAAGAAGAGATGGGAGTTTCTCGCAGTTATTTAAACCTTGACACTAAACATATTTCCAGTCAGAAAAGTTCCCTTCTGAACCTGACAGCTTATCTTGTTATAGTTTAAAATGAGGCTCTTTTAAGTCTCTTAAGAAAATCCCTTGAAATAGGAAGAGGCTGTTTGTGGCTTTAGTTTAAAACCACAATATATTAGCAAAAATATATAGTGAAACAGGCCCAGCATTAAACTGGTAAGTGCTGAACACCGGCTGGCAGGAGCAGAGGAAAGGTACCATGGCCAAAGGCTCTGCATGACATTTTTGGTCCACATTACCCTCAGCTGTTGGCTGGAGATTGTTAAAGAGTGGTGCACCTAAAACACCACAGATTTTGAGATTTTGAAACTTTTTTCCCTTTGTGGACAATAGTTCTAGTGGCTTTTCTTTGTGGACATGTGTTTCATTTGCTATTGTGATCCTCTACTGCAACAAAAAGGAGCTCTCTCAGATATAGCAGTTCCACTGGTTCTGGATACAGCTTCTGCCAATATTCCCAATTTCCCCGTCCTTGTGGTTTTGACTGAATTCTTTATTGTTCCAAGAACAGAGATTTGTGGCTTCATCTAACAAGCACTGTTAAAACAGAGTTTGTGAAAAAATTATGCAAGCATTTAACACTTACTTTAATTCTTTCTTAACCTCTTCATAATCAGCCTGTCCTTTCAGTTTTTCTTCCAGTTGCTTTAAAAGAGAGAACATGGATTTAATTATTTACATTGCTTTTTTTCTGCAGGCTTTGAAAATCATCTTCAAATTATTCCATATATACAGCAGCGCACAACTGAGGGTTAATGACTCATACCTAATTTACATATATTAGAAAACAAACTATAACCAATTAAACATAAACACAATTATACCTCGCTCATCCTTTCTTTACAGAGTGCCAAGCATGACAGAATTCAGTGGGTCCCAATTTGGCTGTTTGCAATGTCACTGTCATGTGTTCAGTGAAGGGCTCGGGGAGGAAGGTATTAAAAAAATGGGGCAGCTGAAATTTTCGGGGAATTGGGAGATTGAGTAAACAAGCAGGATGCTTTGGCACATATTGTATTCTTAATAGGACAGTTCTTGATAACCTTATCTACATGATAAAAAGAATAGACTGAAGAAGCTGCTGTTGACTGAAACGCCTTAGGCTTGGAAGGCTCCTCGTGCCCAAACGGAACTGCTGTACCAGGAGGTTTTACAAGCATTACTGACTGCAGTAACTGCTGTGGTTACACACCACAGAGGGAGCATTGAGGCCACCCCAGCAGCTCCTCCTGCTCTGCCCCACCCAGGGTGGCCTCAATGGCTTTTGCTGGGTGTGAGGATGCCCCAAAGGCCGAACCAAACCCTCTGCCACAATCCAGGACGCAATGCCACACACTCGGACCTTACCCAGCTCCCCACAACAGTGCTCATCACTACGGGGCAAATGCTCCAGGAGGCCTAAACCATAGTGATACATAATTGATGCTGTTGCGTTGCTTGCACAAGCCATGTTGATTCCAATAATTTCTTTGCTTAGTGCAGGCACACCTGATCTAAGCAAAGAACAGAACTTACTGGCTTGCAGCCTCCATGGATAAATTCAGGCTAGCTCTGCTTCACTTCATTTTTGGTGTTAAAATTGGTACAGAATCCCAAAGGTCACGGGAAACAGAAATAACACAAGGACATATAACCTCAAAGACAGAGGAATCTACTTTGAAAAGGAAAGGAATATATGACATGAAAAAGAAAAATAAGACTTTATGTCCAGGAGAGGCTGCCTTCAGGGGAGAAGGGAATTCAAGATCCTACACCCACTCTGGGGCTGCTCGTTGGATGCAGGAGGAGGGCAGGGGAGGGCTGCTGGGAACTTGGATAATTTTAGCAAAGCTGTTTAAAATGCAGCCCCACACAGCTGTGCAGCAGCCCAGCTATGGGGGCACAGAGGCAGGGCAGGGGAAGGCCAACAAACAGAACTGGGAACCTGCTTCCTGTGCTGTTTTCCCCAGTAAATTAGTGTGTGGGTATCACCCATCTCAGAGCTGTACAAACCCCAAAATGACGTAGCACAGCACCCACAGGACAGCGAATCCATGGTTTGAGTCATCTCAGTAATTTAAACGAGGCTTCTTCAGATGACAACAGCAGCACGGTGAGGCTTTGTGGGACCTCCAGCCATTCCACCATTTTTTATAGGATTTCCTACGGGGCCCTTCGCAGCTCCCACGCTGCTGACATTTCTGCCTTGCCATTAGCACGGCTGTTAAGGAGCAGGGACAAAGGGGACACCCACGGTACCAACACACAGCTCTCTCAATGCCCTGCTCCTGCTGGCTGACACCACAACGCAGCATCCTCACCACTGCTGACGAGAGGCATCTCCTGGCAGGAATACCGGGCCCTGCTCCAGCAGCTGCTCAACGAGCAGCTCTTAATGGATCACAGGAGCTGCTGCTCAGTGTGGAATTTGCACTCTATGGGACATTGATGAAACGAGTGGCCTCTTAAAAAGGTCTCGTGTCCCAGCATCTTTTGTCATCAGTGACTTGTGCATTTGTTCTGATTGTGTTAAAAAGAAAAATAAAGTGTCCGTTTTAGCTAAAACAATTTTTTTTTTCACCTGGAATAAATACAGGGCAAGTTTTAGTCATTTCTTTTGAGGTGTCCTGCCTTACCAAATTCCAGTTATTGACTGGAATGACAAGAAGCACTGGCTTTGCTTTAGAATCAGACACAGTTCTTCAGATGTTTTGGCCCTGTACTTGACGTAATTAGGAAAATCTTGGTTGATGTGACCAGGAAAATCCTACAAATATTAAAGATGTTGGAAGTTTTGAAAATTTACAACACATTGAAATCTCATTATGGAAATGTACTGTGTAGTCCCAGGGCCTGAGGTCTCACATTTAAGGAGGGTCAGCTACAAGAGGCCATCAGCTCAAGCAGCTTTTCAAGCTGCAGTATAACACTGAGCAAAACAGAGTGACTTCAACAAGGCATCCAAGTAGAATTTTTAATGCATCAGGTCAGGCTGGAGAGGGATCTTTAAAAGAAACCAGTGAGCCAGAGAGCCCTTGGTACTGAGAGGAGAGTCAGCATCACAGCTGGGAGTTTTCCAAGGGGTCACAGGCAACGGGAGGACCTGCCAAACCCCACGATATCCTTCTGCTCTCCTTGGTCTTGTCACTTTGTCCTTCTGTCTCTCTTTGGAGCTCGACAAATCCACTGCATTTCACCCTTTCCTTAACTCTGAGACTTGTAACATTTTGGGTCTAGAGCAGATGAGCTTTTACAGCAGGAATAACTGGCTATTTATACCAGTTCTCAGTATAAAAAGGACCAGAAGAAATTTAAAACAAACAATACCCTGGATTAATACGTTAGTTACTTGTGCAAGGATATGCTAAGAAAACAGCCTTTTGTAGAAACTGATATAAACCACAGAAAAGCTAACGATTCCCACCTAAATGCAATCTGTATTAAATGTAATTCTGGGCAGGGAAGTACCCTGATAAAGTATTTCTGGAAAATTTAGGTATGAAACACAGGTAGAAAAATAAAGAAAAAAAAAGAGATATTGACAAAATGCAGCTGTTTTGGACTCTCAGGTACTTGCATGCTGCTACAGCAGTATGACAACCAGCAATATTTTACTTTGGATTGTATAAAAACCACACACATCCATCATGCCCAAGTACCTAATATAGAGATTGTTGCCATGGAAAATCTGCACCTAAACATCTACTTTACTAAACAATATAAACTAACAACTGAGGATGCAGCGCCTGTGTAGCAACAGAACATTTAGGCACTTGGCATCTTCCCAGTCAATGACTGTTTTAAAATGTATTAGTATGGTAATTGTCTCCAAGAACCCTGTAAAACGCACAGAACACGGGATAACAAAGGTTCAAGCTGTGAGACAATCTGGAGGAACTAATATCTTGCACTAAATATCAACCTGGTTAATTCGGACAAAATATATTCCAACGACCTCCAACACACAAAAATGCAGGAGCCAGAGGGCAGAAGGAGTGGACTGGTGGCTTTTCTGCACATTAAATTTGCAAATATCCCACGTTAAAGAATCATCTTGCATTTGTGGTATGAATGAATCCATGTCAGAGCACGCAGAGATTGGGTCCCCCCTTATGCTATTTAGAAAATACAATTACTACTGTATTATTAACTGAAGAGGGATAGGTAAATAGCAGGGGCTGTGTTGAGTGGCTTGAAAAATTTAAATAACCCATTAGATTAACACTGTAGTTCAGTTTAGAGTGATCAACTCACATTACTGAATTTTAACTGGGCAGCAGGGACATTCTAGCACCCAGCCACAAAGGGTTAATACAATTAGAGTGAGAAAAGTCTTGTTACTAGAGGACATGTTTTGATTATTAGATCAGATGAAGATAAAGAAGCAATGATTTTGAAAGTATTTCTGTATTGTTTCATTAAGTCATCGAGTATTAAACAATTCCCCCAAGATACAGGCTGAGAACATTGCTTTAATTTGTGAAACTGTGTGTCGGTTTTTTGTGGAGGCAACCATTAAAACCTTTGTTATTTCAGAAGCAGTTCCTCCATAATCAAACAGGAGATCAACACATCATCACTGAGATTTGGGGGCTTTTGTACAACATGTGCCTGGCACGGGCTTTCCCAGCACTTTGGGGTGAAAGTAAGTATTTGGAAATATTCTTAGAGTTGCAACAAATAAGGTTAAAAGAGGGTTGAAATGACTAAAACTTTATCAATAGAGGCACTACATCAGACACTATCAACAGAAAGCTAAATACAGAGCATTAGCCAGGCAAGGCTATGAGAAAATGGAAGAAGATTACTGAAATGGAAATCAAAGACTTGCTCTGTCATTTCTGTGATCCTACTCCCTTTGAAGTTAATGGCTAAACTAATACTGACCTCACCAGGAACATGCTTTATTCCAAGAAAATCTGTCAAGTGCAAGGACTCAAGATATTTTCTATCAGGCTTTATGAAAAAGTAAAATAAAAAAATCCCCTGAACATGGGTGTAGCCAGCAGAATGTGTCCCTCAAAACCAGGGCAGCTCCTTTCTCCCTCAATAAAAGTGGTGCCCACATGGTGACAGGTGGGCAGAGACTGATACTGTCAATGTAGTTACATAATAAGTGTCCTTTGCTCCACTGAATTTTCACAAAAATTCTGCAAAGATGGCTTAAAACAAGCAGAAAGCACTGACTGCAACACTTCAGCTCTCATTCCTAGCAGGTCTCTCTCCACGTGAATTATGCTCCACCACAGCAGAACCAGTAACTGCTAAAAAATGTCAGAATTAGAGCAATTTGTAAGAGTTTCAATTGAACATTAAATCATTCTGATAGAGCAAAGCTGCCCACGCCACAGTCAGAGCTGAGTGGGAACTATCAGCCTCCTGCTCTCAGAAAACTCTCAGACTATCAAACCTGCAGAACAACCAAGTCTTTAATGGAATAGATAAATTTATCTTGTTTACACTTCGGAGCTCATAGATGGTGGAACAATGAAGGAGACGGGAGTTACAGGAAACTGATTCATACCCCACGTCAGCAAACATTTCTCCTGCTCACTCAGAGATCAGAACTGTGTGGGCTCGGCACAGGGAAAGTGAAGCTGCCCAGGAGAGAGGTAAAAGGGTCACTCAGAGAATTCTTAGCTCTTCTTTCTGGTTCTAGTGCAGTGCTGCTTGTGTGCAAATGAGTATAGGGCCAGACTGCTAATTATAAATGGGAATTATTGTGCAGCAAATACACAGTTATAAAATAATTAAACGGTTATTGAAGCTAAAAGCCTTCTCCACGTCCTGATTTTACTTGTTTCTATGCCCTAAATGATACACTTCCCACTTCCAGCGGACAGAACTGGAGGGGGTAGCAGGGAAATTCAAAGATAAAGGGAAATTCAAAGATAAACAATTCATGGCTAATCTTCAGTATGAATCACTGGAAGGGGAATTAAAAGTTTGAAAATCTAAGAGGGATTTTCTGTGCCTTTTCAGCTCAACTGTTTCACTACATATCCATGGTCAATGAATGTTGGGGTTTGGTGGTGATTTTAATTCTAAAGGTAGCCTTGTTCTGCAAACACATTTCAAAACAGTAAGAACTGGGCCATTTAGAATTCAAAAAACCTGTGATCACTTAGAAAACAATACACCCAGGGGTGTGGGATGAGATGGTTTTGAAGGTCCCCTCTAACCCAAACCATTCTGTGATTGCGTGAAGGCCACAGAAACCAGAATTCAGCCACATCCTGAAGAAGCTCAGAACCACAGGAAACTCCCACCAGCAAACCCCAATATCATCATCTCTGTGAAACCCTACGGGCAGAACTGAGCCTTACTTTGAGTGTGCTGTTCTTGGCCGTCAGCTGCTGCTCCAGCTGGGAGATTTGGCTGCTGGAGTTCTCCCTCAGCTTGGTGAGGCTGCCCTGGAGTCTCTGGACATCTTCTACGAGCTGCGCGATCTCCCGCTCCTTCGCAGCCAGTTCCACTTCCAGGCTGGAGCGTGTCAGCACCTCGATGGCCTGCTCCTGCAGGGAAAAAAAGGATTAGACCACAAAAATGAAGAGAAGGCAACAAACCTAAATTCAGGGCAGCTTGGCAAAGAGCAAACACGGCATTGGGTGGCACAAGAAAGAGACACTTCCTAAATCTGAGACTCTTGTGATTGACATTGGGAATCTGCAAGATGAAACTTCCTACACCCCAGGACAGCTCTCTGGGAAAACAGGGATAACAGAGGGAATAAATTCCTCTATTTCATAAGTGCACTGGAAAGATGCAGCCGTGAAAGTCAAAGGATTCTATTTAGATCTATTTATTATTAATAGCCCAAATGCTTTGACAACTATGAAAATCTGTGCTTACAAAATACTAATCAGATAAAATATTCTGAAGTAATGGAGCAGAATTTCTTAATCAAGAACGGCAGAGCCATGTGCCTGTGGCTCTCTGCATACACACTGCACGTTTCAGGCAAAATTGTCACAAATTGCCCCAAACTGCTACTTCCAATGAACTTGCTCCTTGCATGAAAATTGTTCATGTTAACATTATTGGAAGCATCCCTCCGTGGGGAAGAAGAGAGATGTGACAGCTCTAAGACAATGCCATTCTCCCTCTGGTCACCACTTTCAGAAATTCCCTTCCCTCTTCCAGTTTCTCACAGCTGTAAAATCTGTCCTCAAGTCTGAAACTTCCTCTCTGGGCTGACTTCCTGGGACGACAAGGAATCAGAGAGGACAGAGAGGTCCAGAAGAAGGCAGATCCATTCAGAAAAGGTAATAGAGACCAATTGTACCATCTCTGTCTCCTTTTGTGCTGGGACATTACAGCTGTGATGCATCAGGGAGCTCTGAGCCTCCCATGGAGAATGTGAGGAAACCCTTGTGCCTGTGGGGGGCACGAGGCAGCCCAATGAGGGGCACACACCCCATCAGAGAGCCCCAAATGCATCTCACAAAGGTTAATGGCTGTTCCTCAGAAGCACCAGTGAAGGAGGAGAGAATCCATTTAGCAAGAGAGAGATGATGATGGTGAGCACTAAACTGAGGATCTATGGTGAGAGCTGAGAACTCGCCCCACCGACACCCTGACAACTCAAGATGACACTGCAGCAGATTGAAATATACTCCATACCCTCTTTTCTGGGAATACAGGAACAACAAAATCCCTTTTTCCATATCTTCTAAACATTCAGCTTGATTCTCAGTGACTACACCCCGCTGCACTCACAGAGAGCTGCATGTAGGAACAGCAGTTAACAACGCTCTCCTATTACACTGAATTATACTTTTAACTTGAAAAAACCTCTAATTTGCTTGCATGAAACATCACAAGTTGTATAATCATCTGCTGCTTGTGCCTATTGAGACTAGAACGTAGAGTCTGAAATAAGATAGATAATGATCATTTTCATCCTGCAGTGGTTGTCATATTAAATATAAATGAAGTGCAGAAGTACTATTAAATACAAGAAAGACCTAATGTTAAAATAATGATAAGACTAGGACACGAGATAGGAAGAGGCAGGTAATTCAGAGTTACAAGTGATATTCAGGCTTTTTATTTTTTGTTTTGCAGCCTACTTGTCTATCTTTTGACTTCTCAGAGAAAATACTGCGTTGTATTAATAGACAACCAAACAGATCTGGAGGACTTGTGGTTTGTTACTCGTTCTCTGCAAATGATTTTTAAAGGCAGCCATGTGCTCCTCTGCTATCAGTGTCAAGCACGTATAAGGCTTGCAAGGGAAAAAAAGCAATGATTTCTTTTGTTTCTTAAATCTGCTGCTTAGAAGTAGACTAAATTTCACTTAATTGCATATTTACATTTAAATACTCCTATTTCTCCTTCGGCGAACTAAAATCAAAATAATCTGGCTGCTCATCTGTGATACCTGCTCACCCAGGGCCAGCTGGAGCCCTGGAACAGCCCCTTGTGCCTGCAGGTCCCATCAGCAGCCTGGGCTTTATCCAGAACCACACAGCAAGCAGGAGTGCAGGGTATCTTCTCAGTTTTGTAAGGATTTATAGGTGTAATTCTCAGTTTAGATACAGCCAGTGAGAACCGGAGTGGTACCAAACTTATTTCCAGTCTCTCTGACAGCCCAGACACGGAGTAAGGAGAGGCAGAGTGGGCAGGGAGCTCTGGGTGCCCTCAGGATGCAGCCCCACACCTCAGGGCCCAAGAGGCAGGCACATGCTGATGGCCACCAAGGCTCTCTTGCTGCCTCTATTTCTCCTCTGCTGATGCTCTCAGCCACGTGAAATGATTTCTGAGAGTTGTGCTCTCCACCTGGGCCAGGCAGTGATGGATCACCTCAGAGCCAAGCGACCTCTGTCCTTCCCGTGGTCTCCTCCAGCCACCAACCCCCTCAGAAGCTGAACCCCACCACAATCCCACAGGAACACCATTCCCTTTCAGTTAAAATACAACTTCAAACAGCTATTTTTATAGCTGTGGGCATAAATTGAAGGAGCTGTACTGCAGGAATGTCAGAAACCTGTAAGAGTCAGTAAATATTTTCTCTCACCACATCAGGTGCCTTCTGGATCTGCGTAGCAAGTTGGAGAGATTTGTTAGCTGATGAGAGCTGCTCCCTTAAGGTCTCTGCCTCTCTCTGAGCCACCTCTGCCCTCTGAAGGAAATGAAAAGGGGTGAAAAGAGAAAGTACATTCAGTTTAACAACTGACAATTATTACAAGAACATTCATCAATTCATGCCTGACTGAATATAATTGATTTTCCTAAACACTCAACCTAATAAATGTTAGAAAAAAACATAGAATGTGATGGATTTTTATTTTAAACAGTACAAGGAAGAAATAATTGAGCGATTATGACAGTAATTTAACGCTAGGAGCAAGGAATCCCCTGCTGATACTAATGCTGCGGCCCACTGAATTTCCCAGACTGAATAAATACAAGTGGAAATGGAGTCTTTTTATTCAATTTCTTTCTATTCTCACAGACCAAGCAGATTTTATTGCAAGGCTCCTCATGGGAATAATTCTCACGGGTAAATGCTGAATTAAAAGATATTCTGACCACTCTCTCAAACACAGATACAATGTTGTGGGCTGTCTTTCTGCAGTAATTATTCCCTAAAACATGAATTGTTAGATTCTGTTCTTTCAGCAGGTCTATTTATTCAACAATATTTAACCCTAAAGTGACAATTTTGCACAGCTCAGTTACCAGCTGCTGAGGATTTACGCAATAGCTGATAAGCCTCTGACTTGGCCACTGGTCAAAATTCCCATCTAAATATTGAATAATAGAAAGGAGAAGGGCAGAATGAAGAGGGAAAATTGTCTGTATGAGAATTTGGGTAGAGACAGATGGATCAGTAACTTCAGGCAATATATAGCAGCAAAGTCCTTTTCATAACTGTCTGTAAGCTTCTGTTAGAAATGGAGCAAAACCTGGTTCTTTTACAATATACACTCCTCCTGGCAAGACTGTCTTCTCTCTTTTTAAAAAAATGTATTTTATTGTTATAAAACCCCACTGCTTTCCTCCTTGAGTAATCACCGCTTTTTGCCTGGGCTACTCCATGCAAATCATGCTGTGCTTTCAGAAAATAGCCCAAATAATTTTGCATCTCTACTTCCAACACCTACCACCAATTCTACCAAACCCATCAGCTGCTACCAGTGAGGGTCAAAACTTTTCTAGACCAGAATGATAAACTCCCACTGCCATTTTTAAGCCACCAAAAGTGCCACAGACTCCTTGCTAATCCTTTGGAAAACCTAGGTCATCTAAAACAGTGAATATAGAACACAGAGCAAATATAAAGCCTGAAGTGAATACAAAATTATAATGAATATAGAAGCTATAGCAAATACACAACTTATAGCAATATAAAGCCTATAATAAATATAAAATCTACAGCAAATATCAAATCTATAGCACATATAAACCTTACAGTGATATAACCCCTGTAGCCCTGTGTGTGTGTGGTCTCTGTCTTCCTCACCAGTCAAAGCAGACTGTGCATGTTTAATCAATGAGTAAACTAACAGCAATCAAATACTAAACGCATCATCTGCGCTATTTGCTCACAACATTGTATTAAATGATCTTGCATAGGTTCTACAGCTGTAATTAAAATGTGATTGTAAAAAGTACAGCGACGTGGCTCCAATAATCAGAGCAGGGGACGCAACCTATCGTGTGCTTGGAAAACGTGGCAACAGCAGTAAAAAAGGCACAAAAAGAGGGATTTGTGTTGTTTATGCAGCTGGATAATATTAGGATAAATACTGAGCTAACAACACACATTGAGATAAATTATTTTCTGGTACTTTATTAGATGTGCAGCTACATATATTGATCTAATAACTGCAGAACAACTCCAGCAAAGCAGGACAAGTTACTGCACTGTGGCACTTGCTCTTCCATCTACTGCTGTATAAGTAATGGGTTTTGCAGCCTTGAGCAATTCTGCTGATGGCTTCCATTCAGCGCAGCATTGTTTGGAGAATCTATTCAGCTCGCATGCGAGCAAACCACAGAGGATATTGCTAATAGGTGGTACATCTGCATATACAGTGAGCTGTCAGCTGCCCTTTCTGCACAGCCTCCCCAGCCAATTCTCAACACCTGTTGTGATCCTCGGAATAATACCAGACAAGATTTCATACTAGACATTGTTAAAAATACATCAGCACAAACTCTGGGCAATTCTATTTGGGAAATGCTGGTCAATTTTCCTCTTTTTTTTCCCCTCTCACAGAATGGAAGCTTTTTAGAGCCAGAATTACAGATGTGCTCCGTGTCTGGAAAGCACTTTTGGGTGCTATTGAATTATAAATTATAAATGACACACAAAACCCTGCTAAAAGAATGGTAGTTTCAAATCTGAGCACTTACAAGTTTGGAAAAGCCAAGCCCGAGGCCGGTGCTCGGCCACCCCCTGTGAGGGTTTCAGGAGTGGAATGGCACCACACAGGACTTGCTGTGGCTTTTTCCCAATGAGATCCCCATCTCTATCCAGCTCTGAGAGGAACATGCCTTGGTGAGAGGATCTTTTGCTTTGTCCCCTTGTTCCATGTGTGACCCCTGCACTTCATTTGCTCCGAGCTAATCCCGCTCTCCTCCGCTGATGGGATGAATGGCATCCTCACGGAAGCTGTGCTGCACCACCAGAATGCTTCAGGATGTTAATGAAAGCACTGGCACAAGCCCTGCTTGGAGCTGTTTAGGTTCCTGAGCCCCTGGCACCTCTCCCTGCACGGCAGCACTGACTGGAGGCTCCCAGCGTGGCAGGAGCTGCCCCTGCCCGTTCCTGCGCCGAGACCCCGCACGGTGGCTGCGGTGCTGCTCCCCTGCCAGACCCTCTGGGTCTGCCTCTTCCACTCCCACCCCTCTCTGCTTGTCACTCTGTCCCCTTCCTAATTCATTTTGGCTGCTGGAAGCACCATTTCTGTCTCCTCTGTGCTCTATGGCACCTTTAGCTCCAGGCAGGCAAACCCCAGCTCGTACCTCGCACGACCTGATGAACATCCACAAACTTCCAGAACGAGCCTTACCCCCACGATTTCCTCCTTCCTCTTCTCCTCCTTCCTCTTCTGCTCGTTGCTTCTTCTGCAAATGTCCTCACAAAAGCTCCTCCAAGTGTCCCTGTCCTGGTGTCTCTCCCTATTCCCTCCCCACCATGAACACCTCTCCCCTTCCAGCCCCCATGCTGATGTCTCCAGGCGTGGCAGGGGCAGCCTGGGGAGCGTCTCCCCTCCCTGTGCCCCCACAAAACCTTACATCACACCCAGAAAAAGCAAAACCTGCCTGATTAATGTTCACCCAGCCGGAGCAGTGACAGACTGCAGCGTGCCTGGGACAGGCACTGACAGCAAAGCCTGAACAAACTCAAACCAGATTCTGCTGAGTTTCTGTGAACTCTTTTTTCCAGACTCTTATAGGCTGGCCAAACTTGAGGCTGTTTTTTAATTATTATTTTTTTTTATTTTTATTTTTCTACTTGAAGCAACAGAAGATACAACCCTGAGAAGAAAGAGAACCCCTCCCTCGTCAAACCCCTTCTACTAAATCCGGGCACAGCAGGCTCCTCACCAAAACAGCAAGAAAAACTCGCAACATCTGGGGGAAAATGTTTTGTTTTTTTTTTTTTCCAAATCTTCTTCTTAAAAATGGTTGAACAATTTTTCCTGAAGTAAGAAAAAAGAGCGCAGCCCGAGAACGCAG
>VZRR01006423.1:0-180275 GCA_013398015.1 Oreocharis arfaki | reverse complement strand
ATGGAAAATGGCTAAACCCAAGGAATCTTGCACAACTTGGAGCCACTGGAAAGTTCACAAAACCTTCTGTTTGTGTGAAACTGTCCCACTTCAGCTAAGAAACACACAGAGATTCACAGAATCACAGAATGGCTCGGTTTGGAAGGGATCTCAAAGCCCATCCAGACCCATCTCTGCCATAGCAGGGACACCTCTCACTGCCCCAGGCTGCTCCCAGCCCCAATGTCCAGCCTGGCCTTGGGCACTGCCAGGGATCCAGGGGCAGCCACAGCTGCTCTGGGCACCCTGTGCCAGGGCCTCCTCACCCTCCCAGGGAACAATTCCTTCCCAGTATCCCATCTAACCCTGCCCTCTGGCAGTGGGAAGCCATTCCCCCCTCTCCTGTCACTCCACTCCCTTGCTCTCTCCAGCTCTCTGGGAGCCCCTCTAGGCACTGGATATGCCATAGCACAGCTGCTTTTCACCAGTCAGTGCTAAAACTCTTGGTTTCTTACTCCCAAATCCTACGCACAGCCTAAAAAACCCCTCAATGACCAGTGCCAGTCACACTAATGGCCTTGATGAAGCTCATGCAAGCCCCGTGTTGCCCAAAATCCTATTTTTTCAGGATAGTTCAGTCATACAATTCCTCCTAAGTACTACACTGCTGTTTTCTAGTACAGAACTACCTCCCTGGTAACAAAATATTTCAAAATACTTCCATTTTCCTCCATACAGCAGGTAAATATTGTACTGCTCACAGTGGAGGCAGGAGGTCACGATCATAACGCTGCCGTGTGCTTTCCAATTAAAAATAGAAAAAAAAAAGCCTTACACAATATATCCACTTTAAATTATTCTCCTTGTTTCCTGACAAGATAATGAATAGCATGAACCGAGTGCTCTTCTACTTACAGTAAAATGTTAATTTGATCAAAGACCAGTGGTGTGAACAGCAAAATGAGATACTTATGTGAAAAAAAATGTATAACCTTTCCCTTCAAGTTCCACCAGCCAAACTCTATTTCCTTATTCCATGCTAAATTCAGTGCTGAACGTGGGAAAATCTTCCTATGGGCGAGGAGTGGGTATTATCACAAGTAATTCTGCTGCAGTTAATGAGCCTGGTTATGGCAGCAATCACCACGCTTGGAGATGACATTCGGACTTGCAAGCTGCTGCAAAAGCTGTGTTTTTCAGAGTACAACATCAATTAAAACACACTGGTTCTATGTGCTTTAATTTCCCAACTTTTCAGATATAAAAATTTCCTATAAAACCTTTAGATGGCCCTAACTTCCACGGAACAGCAGCGAGGTCAGCAGAACATCAGGCACATGAAAGATTTTTCAGGGCTCTGGCACCTACTTTTCCCAACAATGGAGAATTGCAAGGAAAAAAAAGAAAAAACTCCACCAACCAGAAGAGGCTGGGCTGTCTTCATTCTTGTCTTCAGGCTATTGCACTTTCCTCTGTGTGCTGAAAGGCTGCCAGATAAATGTATTCCCAGCTGATAGCCAGGCATTTGCAGGAAACCCATGTTTGCATGAAAATAATATTAACCATATTTTGCCTTTATACAGAATTTCTCTGTGCAAGGATCTCAAATGCCCTTTGTAAAGCAAATGTTATTATTCCCATTTTACAGACAGTGAAATCCCAGGATTAAGTGAATGACTTCATCTGCCAGGAAGCAGTGTAACTTACTCGGATCCATGGAATGGTTTGGGCTGGAAGGGACCTTAAATCTCATCTCATTCCACCCCCTGCCATGGGCAGGGACACCTTTCCTTAGACCAGGCTGCTCCAAGCTCCATCCAGCCTTCCAGGGATGGAGCACTTCCAGGGATGGGGCAATTCCCCAGGGTGATGGCACACAGTGAAAGCATCCAGTTCACTGCCAAGGGAGTCAGAAATAAAAGAAAAATCCTCTGGCAGTGTCAGTGCCAGCCCTGGTGCAATGCAGGAGTCATGGCAGGATGAATTCCCTTCCTCACGGAGGTGCAAACCCAAGGATGCCTCGTCAGGGGTGTGGTGGGTCACAGCAAACCCCCCCGAGCACCAGCACCACCTGTATTGTGTTGCACTTGTGCTGCTGAGTGAAAAGGAGAATTTATTCCATCTGCTGCTCAAAAACATACATATTTTATGGCAATATCACTTAGCAGGAATATCTTTTCGAACCATTTTCCAATGTGATTTGCTGGAGACAGGAAGGTGCCATACCCAAGGAAATAAAAAATAATCTTGAGAGCAGCGTTTCTGCTAAAACACCCTGGTGAGGTTTTCTTTCTACTTTTATAGCAGACACTGTTTTATGTATTTTAGTGGCAGTTTGGCTCCAAAAAATGCTTAAATTCACAAACTCTTCCTCTACAGACTTTAAAACCCAACACTACATTTCTGTGGAATAAATGGTATTGATCCGGTCTAGATCCTTTAATAAAAGCTTCTATATTTTAGAAAGTACAGTTTTCTTGATTTATTGGTATCAGAAGTTTCTATATTTGACTTTCTTTCCCCAGAAAAAAAAAAAAGTAGAAATCTGGGAGCACTATCAGCACAGTGAAGATGGAAAGAAAACCAATGGAAACATTTGGCTTTTCCAAAGGGATAACAGAAGAAACAATAAATTAATTCTTCATCCATAGCTTACGAAATATAGTCCACACACACAAAAAACTGTCTCATGTCCTCTTTCTGTTACCACTCTCAAAATCTAAGGATACCTATACTTGAGTTTGCTTTTCAAATCTATTTCCTCCTCTTTCAGACTGTAATACAATAACCCAGGATCAAACAACCCCAACCAAAGTTCTCTTTTTGTTTTAAAAGTGAAAAAGCACTTCTTTTTCTTTACATAAAGTTCAATTTACAAAGCCCATTAGATTTCATTTTTTTAAAACTATGTGATCAGTGTATAAAGCTAGAAAAGAGATATGGATACATCAATGACATGAAGCCACGAATTTAGACTCAGTATTAAAACTTTAAAATAAACCTTGCTGTCATTTAAAAAAATTAAAACTCAAAAATATTTCTGTTTTCACAACCTAGGAATTATTCTTTCCAACAAAACCCTCAGTTTTTCAGGCACAACTGGATGATTCCAGGCTGCTGGATGAGGTGCAGAAACAGAACAATAATTCATTTGAATAAATTTGTCGTCCCAAAAGATTCTGTGACTTTGCTGCCATAAACACTTACTGGAAAGGTGTAAACTTGAAAAGGTACAGGAAAGTGCTAACCATAAATATCTGTCTAAAATAAACAGTCATACAACTGTAACTGCTGTGAATGCAGAAAAGTACACTGGAGCTTCATTAACTTCCCTGATTGGAAATTAGAATATTCTGGGAATCAAACAATAAAAAATTCAAAGATGCTGTATCCCAAACTATGATAAATCATTTATTTTGACAAGTACGGGTAGTTTAGTTTTAATTATTTATTCTTATACTTCGTAGCATATCAGAAAATATGCAGTGATTTATTGTGCAAAATGAAATCTTAATAAAACGAGTCCCTTCCCCAAACTACAGCATTATTAAATCTTAATGGAAATGCAGGGGGAACTCGTGGGTTATGTTATCAAGTTTTGTCATCGAGCTGCTGGGTTAATAAAGTGAAAATGAGCCATTCCTATTGTATTTGGCTCTATTGTGCCCTCAGTCCTGCACAGGCCTGAGCCACTCGAGCCCCACAGCCCTGGGGATGAGGAGAGGGCTGGGCAGGGATTCTGCACCCTCCTGCTGTCTGGGACATGATGCAGCTGCATCTTTCACCACCAGACCAGTGGGGGTTTTGGCTTCAGACCTCACACCCCTCCTAAAGCTCCACGGCAGGAGCTAACAGCTCCTTCCGAGGCCGGTGCAGCTGCACCAGACATTTTAATACTCCATTCTTGCCCTTTTTGATACTAAAAAAACTCTCAGGACTTTCAAAAGGAAGGGTTGCACCGACATCACCCTCACAGTGAGTGTAACTTGGGGTATTCTGGGCTTTGCCAGCCAGAACGGACCAGCCCTGCCACAAAACCCCACTCAAGGTCGTGGATTAATGGCACTGAGCACCTGGATGAGCAGCTGAGGAAGAAGGGGCTGTCACCACCCCTCATCTCCAGCACCCACCTCTGTCCCAGCGAGGGATTAATTTCTCCCACCGTTACGTTTTGTGAGAAAATTCAGTTTGCACCTTGAGTTAATGACACAATGGAGAGGGAGGGAGCTCTGCGGTCACTACTCCTCCTCCTCCCTGAGCAGAAAATTGCAAAGCTCACTGGTGTTTAAAGGCAATTATTTTGATGAGACAGAAATTTGTTCTGGGGATGGTATCACACAAAGTAGCCCAGAAAGCTCCTGCATGGAAAAACTTGAGGATGCAAGTGAGGAAAAAACACTGGGAGAAGAGAGGTGATGGAGCTGAAGATGAGCAGAATGGTCCCTGCTTCACCCAACAGGACACGGGGTGGGAGTCACAACATCAGCTCTGTCCCTGTGGGTTTTATCATTTTTATGGACACCTGGAGCACGGTCAGGGAGCTCATCCACCCCCTGTTCCTGCAGATCTGGAGAGGGAAAGGCACTCCCCACCTCACAACAGCAAGGGAAATTCTGAAGTGCCAGCTCTGGGTTTAAAAAGGGCAGTAACTGGGAAAGGCATTTTCAAGAAATGTGATATATCAAAATTTACACCAATTTCCCCCCCCCCATTTTCAGTGGAAACATGTAAATTTGTGCTCTGAATCCCAGTCATTTGGGTCAGTGCTAATTCCAGAGCAGCAAAACATCACATCCACATCAGCCAGGCAGTCCACGAGCAAAGCAGGAGTCGTGCTGAGCACTACTCTTTAAAGGTAGCCTTAATAACGGGGAATGAGCACTTACTGAAATGGTAAAAGGAAATGTTAATTTAACTATTAAATACATAATTAGGTTAAGTACTTGTTTCTGCAATTGTAACACTTCAGCCTGATGCAAACTCACTTTCTGGCCTGTGCAATAGATTTAATTTCTTCCAATATTTTTTTTTTCAACTGGAAAGAGGTAAAACACAGGAAAGATTAGATTACAAGGATTAGATATAATTTATCAAAGTGTTTTGTAAAGGTAAAGCATCACACAAGGCAAGGACTCTATGGGGATGTTTCAGCAAATGAGCTGAGCCACTGCAGCAGCTCCTGCTCCTCTCCAGGTGAACCTTCCCTTGTCTCCTCCAGCTCCTCCAAGGCCACAGAGTCCCTTTGTGTCCCTCACAGGGTCCCAACATTAGAAAGATATGGAACTGTTCAAGTGAGTCCAGAGGAGGCCACGGAGCTGCTCCAGGGCTGGAGCCCCTCTGCTCTGGAGCCAGGCTGGGAGAGCTGGGGGTGCTCACCTGGAGAGGAGAAGGCTCCAGGGAGAGCTCAGAGCCCCTTGCAGTGCCTAAAGGGGCTCCAGGAGAGCTGGAGAGGGACTGGGGACAAGGGATGGAGGGACAGGACACAGGGAATGGCTTCCCAGTGCCAGAGGGCAGGGATGGATGGGATATCGGGAAGGAATTGTTCCCTGGGAGGGTGGGCAGGCCCTGGCACAGGGTGCCCAGAGCAGCTGTGGCTGCCCCTGGATCCCTGAAGTGTCCAAGGCCAGGCTGGATGGGGCTTGGAGCAGCCAGGACAGTGGAAGGTGTCCCTGCCTGTGGCAGGGGGTTTGGAACTGGATGATCTTTAAGGTCCCTTCCAACCCAAACCATTCCATGATTCTGTGATTTTGGTGCTGTGGCTTCTCCCATGTTTTGCTGAGCTGCCTCAAGCTGCTGAATCCACAGAGAACAAACGTGGCCCCTTCATCCCAAATCCAGGCTTTTCTGCACTTACTGAGCTCGGTGGGCTCAGGGAAGGATCCCCCAGCTGCCAGAGCTGCTGTTTGGGAGGGGATGGGACTGCAGCAGCCAGAGGCAGAGGAAGAGGAGAGGGAGATGGGGAAAGGGGAGACAGAATCCCCTCTTCTGGCTTTCCAACAGCTCAGATGAACAGCTCAGCTGATTTTATGTACAGTCAGATTTTGCAGAATTACAGCCAAACTAAGGGTTATGCACATAAGCAGTTATAAATTTTACCTAATTACAAGAAAAGTATCTCAATAAAGTAAAAAAAACCAACCCACATTGCAGCTTTATACCAGTTAGATAGAAAAATAGCATTTCTGGATAAATAGGTATAATCCATTTTAGGAGGCAATGAGGAATTCAGAAATACCTGTTCTTTAACTACAGCCCCCTTCAGACTGAGGGAAAAAAAACAGCTACTGGGTAAATCATTGCAAAATGTACTGCCTTTGCAAAAATCACAAAATAATTCTACCAAAACATTTTTAACACCTACATCATTTCTAAAAAGTCTACATATTTTCAAATAATTAACTAGCACTTCCATAAATATTTAATGCCGTCTACAAAAGTTCTTTGACAGAACTAAAAACTCACTGTACAAACACCAGTTTGCTTTTACTGACTAAATAATCAACTCAACAACAGCTTACAAATATGATTTTGGCTTCATTAAGACACTGAGATGCTGGAGTGTGTCCAGAGAAGGGAACAGAGCTGGGGAGGGTCCGGGGCACCAGGAGAAGCTGAGGGAGCAGGCAGGGCTCAGCCTGAGGAAAAGGAGGCTCAGGTGGGACCTTCTCTCTCTCTGCAACTCCCTGGAAGGAGGCTTTAGGTGGGGGTCAGGCTCTGCTTTCAGGTAACAAGTGATAGGACAACAAGAAACAGCCTTAGGTTGCTCCAGTGGAGGTTTAGGCTGGATATCAGGAAAATCTCTTCATTGAAAGTGCTGTCCAGCCTTGGCACAGCTGCCCAGGGCAGTCCCCATCCCTTCAGGGATTTCAAAGCCCTGTGGATGTGGCACTTGAGGACATGGGTTAGTGGTGGCCTTGCCAGTGCTGGGAAATGGTTGGACTGGATGATCTTGGAGGGCTTTTCCAATGGAAATGATTCTGTGATTCGTTATTTTTCCAATTTTCCAAGAACTAATGTAAAGGCCAACGGCACTTTCTAGACTTGACAGCTGCAGCAGGGGAGTGTGAGGGCTGAAAGCTGATCTGGCAAAAGGGAAAAGACAAAACAAAACAGCAGCTGGAGCAGGGGGTACATTTTCAACAGGATCAGTGACCTGGTCTGGCTCACACAACCACTGCTGACAGCAGGACCCAGGGAGGGGAAGGAGCTGCCACTGTTCCAGCTGGAAGGGAGCTGCTCTTAGGCAAACTGCAGCTGGATTACAAATCCATAGCCTGGGAGATTTAAGATTGCAGTCTGTGATCGTACCTGGCAGGGGGATTAATGAAGCTCACTGATAAGCAAAGGCCTGGCTGAAGTTTCCCTCCGTGAAACCAGCATCCATTGGCTTGTGGAATTTCCATTGCCATGGGAATCCTGCCTGGCCATACACATCTCCTCCACCAGCTCACTCCCTCACAAGGGTTCTCTGCATGGGTGTTGGGTTTGGGTTTGTTAAAACTCAGTATTTGTGCCATTTGTGTCAGGAGTGTGCACTGTGAGGGATGGCCAGAGAGACATTGCACAGCCCAAATGAACATCTGCAGGCACAAACGACAATTTCTTTGTTGTCCTGCACAGAAAGAACAGTCTGATCCAACCCTTGCCAAAAATTAACACGCCAATAAAACATAGCAGAAAATGCAGGGGAAAGAAGAGTCTAGAGAAGTCCACAAAAGCTGCAGCCCTGCCACAGCCATGGGGCAGAGGCCCTTTAATTTGGGCAAACCATTCACCTGCATATCTGAGTAGGGGCCAACATGATGGATTTAGAAACATAAAGCCAAGAATAACTACAGTGGGAAACGTGAGTTTAAATTATTAGAAGGTAAATATATGGCAAGCACTGCTCTACTGTGCACACAATCCTTACAGAGCATCCCTAAAGAGCTGTATTTTGCTCGAAATTTGCATATTTTTGTACTCCACACAGTTATGACTGCGAAGTGCATATAAAAGAACTGTCATGAAATCCTAAAGAGAATTAAAAAAGAATAATCAAAGTCACACTTAGAAATTTTATGGGGGACTCATTTAAAATCCTACCTGATTGGCTCTTTCAAGGTCTGTCATGATCATCTCGATTTCGTCAGCCCTGGGAGAACAAGAGAGCAGAAGTTTTGTTATCACACAGAGAACGGCTGCTGCACGAGCTCGGGCACAGCAACAGGCACACCAACAACACCAATTGTCAATATTTATTTCTGAAAGGACACAGTAGGACCGAGCAGCTCATCTCCTGACTGGTGAGATCCTCTGGGGTTTTCTGGACCGGTCTGCAAGGCTCCAATTCCTTTGCCTGTTCCCCTTCATGCAATGCAATAGGCAAATTGGTATCTGAGCATATTCATTGGATCGTTGAAGGTCTTACTCCCCAAAATTCCAGGCAGTGTCATTTTTCCAACATGTAAAGGTGCTTCCCAAGTGATAATTATGGAGAAGCCAAAGACTGCAGATCTTCAGTCAACTCCCCATACACACAAAAGCAACCAGCTACTCTTCTGTTTCAGTGTGCCCAGAAGTTTGATTCTAAATTTGGCTAAAAAAGAAGAATCAAGAGGTCAAAGAGACCAAGAAATTTAATTTTACATTATGTGGAAAAGACAGTTTTTTTGACACAAATCTATCGTACTCTAAATTTAGACTCCTAATGCACTTTGCAAAGCTGATTTGGAAAGTCAAAGGCTTGAAAACTATACAAACAGTCAAGGAAGAAAGAGATCCTTCAGATCCCTGTGTTAGGGAGCAGCTCCCAGACCCGACCCCTTAAAAAAATCAGCATTTCTAATACTTCACTCACACAAATGCAGCCAATCCTTAAGCAATGTTTTCTTATCTTCACACTCAATCATGGGCAAATATTTCCTACTTAGGCTCTCACCTGGGAAAGGTACCAGGAAAAGGGCTGACAGCCCTAAAAAGAATGTTCTGTATCAATATAATAAGACATATTATTCTCCCCAGACATTTTGCCTGTCTTGTATGCCTGGACCATATGGAAGCAATAAACACTATCCTCATCTCCTCTGAACAGCAGCTTTACCAGCAAGTCCTTTTGCAATCTGCCAACACCATAATGTCTGGTTTTTGTTTTTAATCTGTAGCAGATCATTATCAGTAAAAGCTGTGAAATACTGGAATTCCCTTCTTCTGCCCATGCAGAAAAGTCAGGGTTTGTTTTTCTGCTGATTCCCACACAAGATCCATTTCCCTGTGCAGGTGTTTGTTAGGAAAGATGGTTAATTGAAGTACATCAGGGTTCTGGCACATTCCACACTGGATCATTACAGTGAGCATTGACTTAGTCCTCAACAGCATTTCAGGCTTTTGGGTGTACACTTAGGGAAATGCAGCAAAAGATCATAATAAGTAAATGTGCATGTATATAAATTAATGGAAAATTATTTTTAATTACAGCCTTTCATGTTGTTGAGGCAACATGAACTGCCTTCTGAAAAAGTCTTTTGGACAATAATGGAAAACAGATTAACATGTGTTTTCTTGTGCAGGAGAAGCTAATGTGCTCTTACACTGGGAAGAAATCCTGCACACCATGTTTTGAATTAATAATAAATAATGGTCATTACTTACTGAACTGAACAACCACTGCCTGGGCAAAAAAAGGATTCAAGGGAGCAGCCACAAGACTGACCCGGACACATTAACATCAGCCTGCAACAACACTTTCCATCTCTTCAGCCCCTGCAGTTGTGAAGCATCTTTTGTTTTAGACTCCAGGCCCAAAAAACTTATTAACCCACTTATGGAAATGACAGAATTTCACATGAAAAAGACATCCCAAAGCCCATGCAAGTGACCCCACTGTATATCTGTAACAGAGATGAGAGGGAAGAGAGCATCCCAACACACTAAAAAGATGCTTCCCAGCATTTCAGAAACATTTTTAGCCAGGATAGTTTAAGGATCCTCTTTATATAAGCTTATGCATTCGGGCTGAATTTATACGTGAATGCCTCAGGTTATATGGAGCCAGTAAATGATGTCTGGATCATGTCACACAGATCAGAGCTGGGAATGTCCCATCCCAGCACGCTGCCTACAGCTGAAGCCAATCCAGCTTCCTCTCCTTCTCTGGAGGGTGGGGAGAACAACGAAATCCCTGCCTTTCCTCCTAAACAGGGGGTGCCAGGTATCAGCAAAGGTCTGGAACACTGCAGCACCTGAGAAGAGTGAAAGACTCAGAAGCAGAAACCCCTGGGACTGGGAGAGGAAGAGTGCCTGGCTTTGGGAGCAGGAGGTGGGGTTTCAGCTCAGCCAAGGAAACTCTTTGTTTTCTGGCAGAAAGGAAGATGGCTCTGATGGAGGAAAGATGAGTGAGAAGAGGCAGAAGTGTGAGGGGGTCTGGACCCATCCAAGGACCTTCAGCCACCTTTAAAGGGGCAAGGGAAGGGGAGCCAAAGGCAGGGAAACTGGAGAACACAGAGGAGCAAGGGAAGGGACAGAGGGATATCCAAGGCCAATGGACCAAGGGGAGAGGGGACCAAGAGCAGTAGAGCAGAGCAGCACCCCGAGCCAGAGGAAGGGTGGGTGGCTGCCAGGAAAACACAAGATGGTGCTGGAAAAACAAGGTAGAAAGACTCAACCCTGAATTTAAAATGGAGAGAAATATTAATACTGGTATTTGTGTCCCATTTTGGCCGGGGTCAGGATTTAAGAGCTCTATTACAGCACTAGGATACACAGCCAATTACAAAAAAAAAGCAACTGAGGATATAGAATGCCATAAAAATGACATTTGTGCCCTTCAGCGTGCGCAGATAATTCTGACTGAATCCAGTAAAGTGTCAAACTGTAGCCAAAGGCAAAATTGTCCCTTTGTCCTTGTATCCAGACACTCCAGCTGACTGATCCTGAACTCCCCTTTCCCTCCTACGTTTTTTTTCTCCCAAGCTTTTCAGCACACCTAATAAAAGGATGCAACATCTCCAAAAAAATTCAAGCAAAACACCTCCAGCCTAGTAGTTTGCACACCAATGGAGGGTAATGCTGCAACCATAAACGTTATCTTTAAGTAAAGTAATGAATTAAATTACTCTGTATTCTTTTCTAGCACAAGTGTCAACAGCATTCAGGAGAATCTTCAAAAGGAATTCAGGCTTTTCATTTTAAAAGCTCAACTACCACATCAGTAGCTGGCACTCAGCAGCCTAAAATCACTTATTTGAGAAAGTCTCTAATAGCTGCATTCACTGTTTGCTCAGCACAAGTATTTATTATAAAATAAATTACAGTTCTCACACCTTTTATGCACTCACAGAAACAACCTGCATTGATTTATTGTTTACAAAGGACTGTGTCAAACTCAGACCTGTCAGGCACGAGGCAGCTCCGCTTGGCTCACTGAATGAGTCCCACACAGGTCATTTTTGATGTATTCACCCTCTGCTACATTTGTTCATTTTCAGCCCTTCCTATTTCAATATTCCTTTTTTTTTTTTTTTCCAGTGGAACAACTTGGCAGGCAGAGCACCATCCAGCTCCAGGCTCATCCTGCAGGCTGGCACTGAAAATCTGATGGGAATCTTGAAGGGAACAATGACCTTGGAAGGGACCTTGAAGATCATCTCGTTCCACCCCTGCCATGGGCAGGGACACCTCCCACTGTCCCAGGCTGCTCCAAGCCCTGTCCAGCCTGGCCTTGGGCACTGCCAGGGATCCAGGGGCAGCCACAGCTGCTCTGGGCACCCTGTGCCAGGGCCTCCCCACCCTCACAGGGAAGAATTTTTTCACCTAATCAGCAAATTTGTGGTTACACAGAATCTGTTTGTGACCAAAGTCACTCCATGTGAACTAAACTCACTTTTAGGAACCAGAGATCTGATTATTTCACTTTTTACCTTTTTTATTCCTGAAGGAACACAAACCTGGGCCCCTCATGAGTGCCTCAATTCCCCCATCACCCCAAGAGATGAAGGAAAGGAGAAACCTCCCAAGTTCTTTCTTCAGACAGATACAGAGAATGAGGGTAATTATTAACAAGAAGACATTATACTAAAATACACTGATATTTATGGTGGGTTACACCAGATTTCTACACTGCAACCCAACATTTATCAGGGTTTGGTCAAGGGTGATACTTTCTAAACATTAACACAAATCATGAAAGAAAAAAAGTGGGGAAAAGCTGTTTTCAGGAACAAATGTTATCTACGCTGTGTTTTTGCATTCCACAGATAATATAATCATTTATCTGATCTAGTTCCTTATAATCTCCGTGGTAGAGGAAAAGTAATCACGTAAGAAAGACAGTTCTTCAGGGTGTATTACAGCTTGCTCTAAGTTTCAACATTTTCAGACGAAGGAATTTAGGAAATCAAATTTTAAGCCCAAGCATTTGGAGCTACAAAATCAGCATCACCATGTAAAAAGAATCCGAACTGTTGAAACAGCACGACCATGAAATATTCTATTATTTCTTCTCTTGGTACTGTGTTTGAAGTGAGAAACAAAATGCATTAAAAGCTATAGATTTTACAAGGTATAAGCTTTTACCAGTCATGAAACAGCCCTCAAAGCTAACATGCCATCTATAAAAAACAACTTAAGGAGTTGGGAAAAAAAAAACCCCAACCACCCCACTTTTCAATTCAATTGCTTATGGGAAATAAAAAGTGCAGAAAGGCTCGATTTTCATTTTAAGATCAAGAAAACCGATTAGGTTTGAACAGCATAACAAGCCAGCAAATGCACGGGTTGGTAACAGGGAAGAAGCTCAGTTCTTCTTCTAAATAAAACTAAATTGGATGAAACCTCTGAACTCCACCAAGTTATTCACTTGCAAGCAAGAAGAATCTGGACTTTATGATTAAAATCCAGTTGATCCAAGTCCTTCATTTAGCTACTAGCTTAAAGAGGCAGAAACAATTCCCTTTTTATTAACATGACAAGTGAATGGTTTGCCAAATCTTGTGGCTACAGCCCCCTGAACATTCAAACTTACTCAACCTTGAAGGAAACTGCTGCTGGATTCTTTATACATGGAAAGACTGAAAATACAGATGACACTTTGGAAATTGCAGTCAGTGGCGTAGCCAAGAACCTTCCCTACCAGGGCAGATTAATACTTCGGTTTGGCAAAAAACAAACAACATTTTTTCCCACACATTTGTTTTCTTTAAAAACATGTAAAAGTTTACTAGTCAGAGCAAACGGTATATGGAGCCAGTGGGGCTTGTTAAAATGTTCTAATTACCCAAACATTTACGCAGGCAATTTCAAACTAAAAGCAGACATTATCAACTAATGTGCATTTATGTTTAATTAAGGAAAAAAAAAGAAAAATCCTCCTTGTAACGTATATCTGTGATCGGCACAGAGCAGATTTTGGCCAAATTAGGTAAACAGCTCAGCCTCTTAAAATCACAGGCAGTGCAACCCAGCACTTGGCCAGCACAAGGCAAAAAATGTGAGGTTATTTGGGATATTTGGGAAGGGAAGAAAAGAAGAACAGGGGCCAAAGCCTTTTAAGGAAAAAAAATAGAAAAAGGAGCAAAAGGCAGTGCACTGAATTTTTTCAGGTTTCAATGAAATTTTTATCAGGGAAGGTTCCTGGGCCTAGGAAGCAATTTCGGATCACTAAACAATGGCAGAATTGCCTGCAGCCCAATGATCACGGCATTCACTCAGGGCACAAGAGCATTCCAGCATTTGAATATTCAATTTTATTTTTTCTTTAAGCAAAGCAGAGGGATGACAAATTCCCTACCCAAACTCTAACCACTTCCTAAGCTCTGCTGGTGGATGCCCTCATCTAATCCCTGCACCTCAGTGGCCTGCCAAGGTGCCTGGGATTTGCTGCCTACTTTCTAGGAAAGAAAAAACCAACAAACACTTCCTTAAAAAGTTTCCAAAGGGAGGTAATATAAAAAACCCACTAATTTTATTTTTTGGCACTTCATGAGTATCACTGTACACACATTTATGTGTTTTTAGAATTCATAATTATTCCAATCCAACAAACATCCACAGAGCATAAATTCACCTTTACTACAAGATGGAATAGACAGAAGGGTTGTGCTAAGAATAAAATAAAAAGTTATTTCAGCATAACATGTCAAAGGGGAAAATCTCACACACTTTTTACTACTAAGTTCTCAAATCTACTTTTCAAATTGCAAGAGCTATAGGTTAATATTTTCTTTCAGAGCAACTCTCTAAGGATCTTCAGATCAGATAATCCTTTTTCCAGTGTCATATAAATCCAGGCCTCTTGTAAAAGAATTTCTCTGTTCAGGGATTCATAAATCCACCAAGTTTAGTAATGAATTGGGTGTTTCCTTTCCTAGGAACTCAATTGAAGAAAAAAAATCCCCTCTCTGCTAAGCAGTGAAACTCTGGAGGCTTTAAATTGAGAGATCAAAGGCAGGCTGTGTTCAGGTGCTCTGGTGATTACACCCCACGTCATCTGCACTAATCTGGGAGTGGGGAAATGTCCACTGGACACTGCCCAGACCCCTCTCTGCAGACACCCTGCACTAAATCAACTTCCTCCCTTAGCAGGAGGCAGAGATCCAACGCTTTTCCCATCTTTTTGTGTTGTTTTATTAGAATTCATCCTGGCTTCCCCGGCTGCCCCCACGCACGGCACCGCACACGGATCCAGGCTGGGGAAATAAATCTCATGGAAAGATTTCTCATTGAGCACACCAGGATCGAGCAGCCACACCAGCTGCAGGTATGATCTTCAAATAAACGAGGGCCTGGGCACTTGAAAGGTGTCAAGTGATCATCAAATATTGAAAAAGGTTAAAGAAATTGCTTATAAAGCCCAAGATACTGAGCAGTACCTGGACAAAACAAGAATCATCTCAATCATTAGAGAGAAAAGACCCTATAGAATAAAAGACCTTTCAGTCCAGAGGAAAAGTGCCTTCCAAGAAAATCTGCACAGCACTTTGCTTCCTCTTCATGTGTTAAGTCAGGATTTCAAGGATAAAATGAGCATGTTTGCAATTATAAAGTTTTAAAGACAACAGAAATCAGCTTTATCCCAGTGATACACGAGGGAGCAGTTTCTAAAGATCATCAGTGTTTTCTTAACCATTTCTGGAGAGAAATTGATCTGACTGACACTAATTGATATGCTCAATGAAAGACGAAAGAGGAAAAATATGGATTATAAGTAACAGACAACATCAACTCACAGCACCCCAGAGCTGTAATTCCCATAGTGTCACACACACACAACCCTGGCACACGTGGCAAACCAGAGAACATTTAATGCAAGCAGCTGGAAGAAAGAAAAGATGTATTGGTTGGATTAAAAAAAACCCCAATATACAAACAGATGATCCATCTTTTTTATTTGATGGCAATACTGTTTTCTTATGTGGCACATATTTGCACATGCTGCACCATGGCCAATATGAATTTGGGCTCCCCAGACTGTTTAACCCTTCATTTAAAAATCTCTTACTCAGCTCTCACTGTGTTTTTCTCTCCCCAAGAACAGACCTCCTGTGAACTCCATGTGCAGCCATCGTGTTGCCCGTCACAGAAAGGAAAAGAAATGCAATAAATCCTTTTTCTTCTGATCAAACATTTTTCATTCACAGTGTGGTTTTGCTTCACCCTGCAAAGCCCTTTGAGTAGCATTACAACCAGAAATTAGGAGCATCCAGATTTGCATCATTCTGGGTTTCCTCCCGTCTCAGAGCACTGGTCACAATCCTCTGGGCCACAGAGGAGTTCAAAGTAGGTGTTGAGGCACAAGATAATTCTTGCATCTGAAATTTGCAGAAACAAATAACCTTGTTTAGACAGACCTAAAAATCCATCTCCACCAACTTCTGAGGGAGCTGGTGGGAAATTTGGAACCTCTGGAGCTGTGGGCTCCAGACCTGCAGGTTTTCCTGCAGGTCCTGTGCTGGGACACAAGCAGAGGAGACCCTGAAATTCCACTCTGCTGTGATCCTTCTGACCTGCCTTTACAGGCCACGGAGAACAGCAGAAAGAACATTCTGATCTTTAATTTCTCATGTATTTATGTCAGAATCCCACCCACACTGAGGCCCTGAGACTGAGGTGCTGCACCAGCACAAACCCAGCAGATTTGCAGGATGGAGCCCTCAGGGTGGGGAACAAAACCTCCGGGTTGTGCCAAGTGTTTGTGCTCAGGGGAGGTGATTTAGACAAACATTCCCAGCACTGCCAGCCTGCCCTGGGAAGCAGGAGCCATTCCTGATCTGACAGGATTTCCTAACAACGTGAGATGACATGGATGCAGCAAACTCCCAATTTCCTTGTGCCTGCCGGTACAAATTGGAAGAGCTTTCTGCAATTCCCCTCTCCTGACTTCAGCTGATTCAATAACACACCAGAATTTAAACACAGGCACCCTTCCCTCTCCCCTCCTTGCACACAAAGCATATCAAACCCATGGAATTACTCCTGACTTGGCCTTGAGCAGCCAACACGGTGTCAATTTTACATGTTTTATAAAGCAACAGCATGTAGAAAGCAACTCAAATGCAGGTCATATCAAGCATGTGACCCACAGAGCAATCAAAGACTGCCTGAAACTGTCATTCAAGGTTCAATCAGCTTCTTGCAGGAAAAATGAAACATCTGTGGCCCAGAGAATTAAGTTATGTATTGCATAATTCATCTGGTGTCTGCCACAGCAGCCATTTTAATGCTCTAGTGATAAACATGTTTGATTATTTTTGTTTTGTTTCCTGTCGCCTCCATGGTATTTCTATTTATCCACCCATACCACAATGAAGAATAGAGATAACAAATATACAAAACAGTGTTATAGTCAGCTGATAAGATGTGGGAAATCAGCAGCCTTATTAATCACATCAAGGCAGCAGCACTATTAAACCTTCTGTTCCCTGTAACTGTCCTCATTTGGGGTCTTTTGGGTACACTCTGTAGTTGGATTTGCTGACGAAACCATTGCTTCCCAAGGATCCAAACATTTGGGTTGAGCTTTAGAGGTTTTTCTATCAGGAAAGCTGCTCTCCTCATACACAAAGCGAGTTCCTCGCTGGTTCCCATCCCCTCAGTTCTTTCTGATCCTGACACGAGCAGGATGAATGTGCATCTCACACCAGACACTGGATCCTTTTCCATTCACTTATTCCACTGGTGGGTTTGTGGTCCACACTGGCAGAAACCCTGATTCATCCTTTGCAAGTTGCTTTGCGACGTGACTGTTTTATTAATGGCAACTTAGTTCACTTTACTCCCAAACCTGTACACCCTGACACTTTCCCACCCGCCCTGCACTTCCCTGACTTCCAGAACACATTCCTGCAGGGCAGCTGGGGACTTTGAGGCTCTGGGTCCGTTCCTTGCTCTCTGGGTGTTTATTCCCGTTGCCAGGAGTTGAGCATTTGCGCAGTCTGCTCACAGAGCAGAGCTTCAGCTGGCAGTTAATTTGTTCCCCAATTAAACATCATCTGAGGGAAATCTAATAGACTTGGGCAATGGTGATTCACTCCAAAAAGCAGCTTTGAAGTGGGTGTAGTAAGGAAGCAAGGAGCAGCCTCTGGAGTGGGGGTCAGGTGGGTTCTGCCCCATTTTCGTGATTCGGAGTCTGTGGGATTCCCGCAGTGAGGAAATCCTCCCCGTGCAGAGCAGGGCTGTGGCAGAGCCTGCTCTGGAGGGAGCAGTTTCACCTGGCAGCCAGAGCTGCTTCCTGACATGCTGCTGGTGGAGGTGAGTCAGGGATAAAACACACATCCTCCCTAAGCCCCAGCCCAAACAAAGCCCTGCTTCCCACCGACTGATCCTATAAAGTTGTTTAGACAGCACCTATTGTGACAATATCAGCTGTGCCATCTGTGCCTTTTCAGCTGCCCCCCATTGCTGCTTCCTCCTGCGACATCTCCAGGTCCCTCCCTCATCCCTTCAGCGTCCCCTCTTCACCTCCCACCCACAAATTGTAGGAAACACAGATTACAGACACCCTCCAGCCATGGAGACGTGGCCGATGAACCCGCAGCCCTCAATGGGTTATTTGCCTGCCTTTCCTCCCATTCCCAGTTCCTACAAGCTCCACCAGAGCTCCCTGTGCCGGGGATTTCTAATGCTGTTAATTACTGCCGAAGTCAATCATCAGCTTCCAAGTTAATTTAGGAGGGGAACTGATGAGCTCCAAGCAGGCTGGCAGTGAAACAGACCACAGGCTCATGGAAGCTCCATTTCCTTCGGAAACTGGGATGAAGGCTGTGGTCCTGCAGGGCTGTGCATGCACAAACAGGCTGCTCTGCTCCCAGGGCACAGCAGCAGAACCTGTCAGGTTTTCAGAACTTGCCTTCTTAAAAAATTTTGCTCAAAAAAAAAAAAAAGCATAACAAAGTATAAAATAAAAACTTCCTGAAAGATCAAATCTTATTAATTCTGCTTCTACCACTTCTACAAGCTCTTTTACAATTGTTTCTCCAACTAACTAAATAAAAAGAACTGATTTTTACATATAATATTTGATAATAATAACAGTAGTAGTAGAAGCAGTAGTAGTTTGATATTTTGAAAATAAAAAACCTGCAACGATTTACCTATTTTTACTTACAGAGTTAAAATAGATAATTTAGCCAAAATTAGAAACCTTAATTGCAGGCATCTTAAGTGTCATTCTCTTCTATCAGAATGGCAATATTTTAGATGGAAGAATCAGCAGGAGGAATTGTCTGTGCTTTGATTAAAGATCCTCTAAAAATACACCCAAATATTTTAATTTACTTAATAATATCACTGCAGTTACAATGTGTAAAATGAGCACAGATATCCTGTCAAGGATATGGCAGGGGTTGCTGACTTTTTGGTGGGTTTTTTTGTTTGTTTTTAACAGAATCACCATGTCACATTTGAAAAATCCCTTTAGGTTTTGAGCAGTTACAGCACCAAAATGAACAATCTTCCCTCATACTACACCACTGCCAAAATCACAGATTTCTGTGTGTTTGTTTTCTTCAGAGCAAAAACAACCTCAAAAATTGGAGACTGTTCAGAATTTTTACTGTATCAACATTCATATTCCAGATTAATCTTTAGGAGCTTCTTTCCAGAGACACTCAGCATCTCCTGTTCTCTTTAACCACAGAGAGAGCTGAGGAGCTCAGTAATTTGGAAAAACGAGCTATCAATTGATTTCTGCCCTTATTCCCCTTATTTATTCTGTATCTTTGTCCATCACTGTAAGAACCCATGGAAGCTTTTCTCTGACTCCCCCCAGTTTATACTCAGTGCAACAGCTTTAAGTCAGTTTGAGGAGGAAAGAGCACAGCCAGAATTCCATGTACAGGTGTCACTCCACAGGCACAGATCACAGGGAAATTATTGCTTCCCACCAGAGCAGTGACAGACCCCAGCTGCTGCCTTGTGGAGAACAGCAATCCCCCAAGGACCTGGGCAGGGATCAGGGGAAATACCCCACACTAAAGAAGGGAAAGCCAAACCTGTTCCAGTCACAGCTCAAATGCTCGAGTTCTCTAAATTCTCTGCTCCTTTACCCAGTCAGGTACTGTGGAGTGTAAGACAACATCCTGCATGGCCTTTGGAAGGATTTATTGCCAGGAAACAAGATGAATGTGTCCACCAGGCCAATAATCTCCAATTTAGTATTTCTTACCCAGCTGTTGATGTACCCCCTGAGCACCTTCACCCACAGGCACTCAAAGACAACAATATCCTGCTCCCCCTGCATTGTCAAACCACCTGTAGCATCTGGACAGTGGTTTATGGGCAACAAAAAGGCATTATTTAGTGATGGAATCTGGATTAAAAACGCAAGCTTTTCTCAGTGTAAAGGACATGCATGTTGTGCAAAAGAAAAGCTAAGCACTGACTCTGCAGTAACACAGCATTCAAGTGGGAGATGTATTTGGGGAATGCTTTAGATGCTCTTGGCTTAGAAGTGAACACAGGTGATGTGCCCATTCTCTGTTAGCTTCTCAAGCAAGTGATTTCCTTCTGGCTATTGAAAATAGCATTACATGGTCTTTGATAAAGGCAGCTGATGTCCTTCTATTCAATAAATGGAATGAAAACTGCAGAAAGCACCATAGAGATGTGTTTATTCTACATTTTGAGTAGGTTTTACCTTTCCCAGGAGCTATGCTGAAGATTAACAACCAGGATGATTGCTGTCTTTATAATAATGTATTCAATTACCAATATGGTTTTCTCTCTTCCCAATTTGTTCCAGCTTTGCTCTGAATGGAGACACCACTCCTGTCAAACAGCCACCATGTCAGCACTTTGCAGTTTCACTTCAGAGCTATCAACAGCATCAATCTCGCTGACCCCAGCGACAAAGCAGCAAAAAAAACTAAAACCAAAAAAAAACCCAACAGGCAGAAAGAAACAAAGGAAGGAATGGAAGACCACAGAACAGGGAAAACAGACCAGGGGAAGGAGAACAGGCAGGAGTTGTCCAAACCTTCACAAGCACCAGGTCATTATCATTTAATGTGGGCAGGCCCCTGAGATGCAGAGCAACCTCCCGGGCTTCAGATGAAGGAGTTGCCTCCTCTCTCTCCCTTCCCTTCTCTAGATTTGCTCTCACTCCAGTGGGACACCCAAAAAGCAGGCTCAGGAGTTGGTCAAGGAGCTGGATGACAGTTTGGCACTGACCACTTGCTGTGCTGGAGCTTCCCTCGAGCCTCCTGTGCCAGCCGAGTATCCAGCAGGTTTTTTTACATCTTTGCTGAATACGTAACTCTGCTCAATTTTTTCCAACTTTAGCATCCAGTTGTACTGGATTATGAGAGATGCTCACTAATATGACTGACAGATTGCCTGTCTACACAGAATCCAAACTAGATAAGTATTAGACAGCAAAATCACTTTAAATAATCCTCCGTGGCAAACTCCAGCAACACCAGGTACTACTGCAAGCCCTTGGAGGACAACAGAGCAGGATTTTCTAATTTAGCCTTTTAAAATGTTATTTGCAGAAATACTTTTCAAATTCTTTATTTCCCTTTCAACAGTTGTTGAGTCTTTAAGATACTGCTGAAATAAAACAGCTTCAGGCTTGGCTAATGCTGTACTCCATGGTAAGGAACTATTTGATTATTCTGTTTCGACAGTTAATAGAACAGGTTTGGTGTTTCTACAGAAGGGGAGTTTGAACTGGAAATATTAGTTTTGTGTTGCTAATGACAATTCCTCAACATTTCTACTACAGCAGAATCCTCGAGTGGATGAAAAATATCCTTCCTACATTAACAAACAGCTGTAGGAGAGAAGGGAAGTAAGGAAATGCCAACCAACCTCTTGGATTTGCCTGGTATTTGATGCAGGGCTAATTCTGTAACCAACAGGTCCCAGAGACACAAACCCAGCACTGGCTTAATGAGCAATTTCACCGTGTTCAGACCCTCAGTGCCAAACACTGTCCCTGCTGTTCCTGGAGCTGGGGAGGTGTAAAGGTAACCCTGGTACCCCTGTCAGGTGTGCCACCTGCTCCAGCACCCACACTGCTCAGGTGTGGCAGCCTCTGCCCAGCCCTGTGGTCCCCCAGGTCTGTGCCCCCGGGTTCAGCTGGGCACTCCTGGGGAGCATGCAGGTGTCAGCAGGCCCAGCCACGGGGCAGGGCAATTCCCCCTTCTCTTCCCAAAGCACACAGTTTGTGCCAGCAGCTCCTGCTCTCCGTGTGTAAAAGTTTGGAACTTCCCAAAAAAGCTGATTGAGTCTTCTGCTGTTTCCCCTGGGCCCAGCTCCTTTTATAGCATTGTGCAGTAAATCATTATTCCAGGGAACCTCACCCTGCTTCTCCAGTGCTTTACAAACAGAGAGGATTGGGCTCTCTGGCTCTGTCTCCTTCCTCATCACCCTTCCTGGTGATGCATCTTCCAGGAGCATCTGGAAGATCCTGCAGCATCTTCCCAAGCCAAGGGCTGAAGCATTCAGCAAGAGTTTACTTGATGTTATGACAGAAATAAAAGGTGTGGGAGGAGAGGTCTCTATGGGCAGGATGTACAAATGTATTGTAAGGCTCACGTGTTTGTTCCAGAGATTTTTTTTCTTAAATTTGTTCCAAGAAATGGTCAATAATTAAGTCTTCCACAGGCCCTGGCCATTTAGGTTATTTTAGGGTATTGAGTACAAACCAAACTTTCTCAGTCCCACTGCTACAAAGGTAGAAGGTACCAGGAATCAACTAGAAAAAATGTGAGTGTAAATGATAAATAGTAAAAGTTTAGTTAATACAGATACCAGACAATATGTTGACTGAAAAACAGTAATAAAAAGTATTAAGTTTATCCACCATCCACTGCACAGAAGGATTGTTAAACACTGCCCTGGGTGAGGACAGGCACGTGCCTGGCAGGTCCCACCACTGCCAGCTCCCTTGATGGCAAGGTGGTGACAGAAATCAATCCAACAGGCAGCAAGACAAATAAGTCATCTGTAGCACAGCTAAAATATGGTGTTGATCAATAACAGAAAATGAACTCGCACTCCTTTGCCAGGAAAATAGATTATTTAATCAGAGTACAGACAGACAGAGATGTTACATAATCAGAAATAGCTCGTGCTGCTATATTTAGTGGCCACTGTCTTTTAGAGAGGAGGGCAAAAGTACAGCCATTATCAGCTACAAAGCCCTCTGCTGAAATGGTTTTCTGATGAGTTAAGCTGGTCAGACATGCTTAACACCAAGATATTGTATATTTAAAACTACAACAACTGTGACAGTATGAAGGCAGCAAGTAGGGGAAAGATGAGGGAGTCACTGCTGTCCTATGGACAGAAATCCTCAGGGTTATAAGGATCAAGTCCCAGCCAGAACTTATACACCAGGGGATCTCCAACAGCCATTTCTAGCTTCCAGACTACCTGGAGTTTTCCATCAAAGGATGGAACATCAGTACAGCACATTTGCAGTTTATGACTGGTTGCCTTTCACAGTTACTGCAGTGATTTCTTAGCAATAACCAGTGGAATTGCAGGAATTTGCAGAACACACAGAAAATCACTGATCAAGACCATCAGCACAGAGCTCACTTGATACCACTGCAGCCTGTCTGGCCACGGCACAGCTGAGAGCCTTCCTCCACCCCTGACATCCACAGGGTCCCTAGAAGCTCAAAGGAAGGTCTGTCCATGGATATTCCCCAGATGTGAACAACACCACCATCACCAGGATCATCTTCCCTCCAGCTTCCCCACCCAACAATAAACACTGAGAAAAAGAGTGCCATTAATGCTGAAGTCAAGCACCTCTAGTTTTTATGGTTTCAGATATGGAAAAACTCAAGTAAGGCACCAGAAAAACTAATAGTTAAACTAAGGGCTTCCACCCTTTTACCAAAAAGTGGAAGAAGACTCCTGGTTCTGAACTGGAACATGGATAAAGAGAACATTTAGTAGAATAGCCAGTGATTAACCTTGGCAACCACCATTTATGTTATTGTTTTAAGGTTCAAACCCAACAAGGAATTACAGAAACTGGGATTTGCATGAGGTTTATAGAGCTGCTTTATGTGGGTGTGCAGCCACAGCAGCTCTTGTTTAAAGCAGTCCTGGAAGGTGGTGATTCTGCAGGACCATACCTTTGCCAAGTATTTTTCCCTGGGATATCCATTTTGCACATCCAAAAGAAGCAAAAACTTCACGAAGACAAAAAACTCTTGGTGAGATTTTAGAGATAAGAAAACAGTCTAAACAGGGATCAAAGACGCTGCATCAGTGTAAGATACATTAAAGATCCCTCAAATGTTCAGGAAATCTAGAGAGGAAAGCAAGCACTATGCCCATTAATAATAATAATAATAAAAGATAATTATAGCTGGCTCCAAATGTTAACAATTTAATAGTTACAGGATCTAAGTACTGTAAATGACTAATGCAGGCAGCAAATGTATTTGCAGCAGCGTGCAAAACAAAGCCCTTAAAAGTAGATAGCTCTGGGAAAGAAAGGACAAACTGCTTTAGAACATCAGCTCTGAAGCACATGACATTGAGAAGGGCTCTGTGTTATCCTCCTTTTGTGACTGGTGACATGAACATGTCCTTGAGTTAACCAACATGATGAAAACCCAATAATGCCCAATTTGGGAGCGCCAGATACCTGCATGATTACAACAACAGTGTTGTATCTTTACTGTTCTTATGAGAAGGACAAATGATGGGGGATTTTCTTCTCTTTGCACAAGAAGTCACAACATACTTGAAGACTTCATCCATGTGAAAAGCCAAGGAAAGACTGCTGATGAATTTAAGTGACTACAAACTGAAATAAGCAACAAAACTGCTGATTATTTACTATCTAAAACTTACAGGAAATATTCTCCTATCAGAAATTGTGTTGTGTAATGCTTTCATTCGATTTGCTCATGATGTTCTCTGTTGATGAATATATCTGATTTCATGTTAATGTGATTAAATAAATCAGACAATGTTAGGCTGTATCGAGTCTCAAGAGGTTTTAATTCAAGATGTGAAATACTTGCCCCAATAAGCACAATTGAGCTAAACCTTGTGCATTATTACCTTCTTAACCTCAAAAACCCTCTGGTTGCCTCCTTATTATTGTTAACATGGGTGTGACATCAGATTTTGCATCAATTGCCCACATGGATTCAAAGGTATGTGAGGACCGAAGAGGAAGGGATGGGAAATGAAAAGGAGAAATAAAAAGGGTGGGAAAATTCCTTCAAAGCATCTCGACTTCCTTGGAGCTCGCAGCTCTTGGCACACACAAGGATCAGGGAACAAGGAATGAGTGCTGTGGCTGACATTTGCAGGTAACAGAAATCAAAGGGAACGGCTCTGAAATCCAGGCTGTCGATAATCAGCTGTCCACACGTGATGTTACAGGTCTAATCTTAAACAGTGCAAGTGTTAGACCTTCACCAGCCACGCAGAAGTTCACGTTACACCAATCTCTTGGAGAAAGGAACATCAGCCAAAGAATACAGTGAGCCCATACCACATATTCCTTGCAAACTAAAAAAGGCTTTTTGGGAAGGTATCAGAGGAAAAGCAGCATGATTCAGACCAGGAAATGTGTCTACAAGTGACAATGCCACCCTGTTCTGTGATTCCCCACCAAACTCGCATTCTGCCACCTGCAAAATGATTCCTGAGGGTGGCAAGGTTGTCACTTCCAGCACAACGATCCTACAAAACTGGGTTTCTAGCTTCCAGGCTCTAGGGAATGAAGGACATGGAGGCTTTTCCTGCCATTTACTCTCTGTGAAATTAATTTCAGATGGACCACCCAACCCCTCACTCGTCCTACAGCAGATTATCACAGAATCATGGAATGACTTGGGTTGGAAAGGATCTTAAGGATCATCTCATTCCAACCCCCCTGCCATGGGCAGGGACACCTTCCATGTGCTCAGGGCCCCGTCCAACCCAGCCTTGAACACTTCAGTCACTTTTTGTTCATGCCAGGTGCACCTTCTGACAGGCATCTTACCCCTTTATCAGTCAGTCCCTGGGTCTCTCCTAGAGTTTGGCAGACAGGGGAAGGATCCCACAGCCTACACACTCTGTGAGGAACCACACCTGGAACTGTAGCCCATGGATGGAGCTCTTCCCACCCAAGGAGCAGCTCCTGCCACTAAGGCAAGGCTGAGTTTGCACTTCACCAATGGAGCAGGGCTCATCCATACCCCAAAAGGGTTTGTTTGCTCTACTGCAGACAAATTCTGATACGAACTGGCAGACAATGCACTGGCTGAATGCTGGAACAAAGAGGCTGTTGGTGTCTCCAGCAAGTCAGGGACAACACTAAACAACTCCACTTGTAAGCAGAACATTCTTTTCCCTGATATCATACACAGAAGCTGCTGTTTAATTAAAACTAAGCTGCTTAAGCCATTAAACTGGCAAATGGCTGTACCAAATGACTTGTCATTGTTAGCATTCCAGCAGCAGGAGTTGTTTGTTGTCACTCAGATGGCAACTTGCAATGCTAATGCACATTTCCCAACTGGCTCCACGGATCTAAACCAGCCCAGGACAGGCAAGTTATTAAAAGTGCTGCTGCATATTACCAAGGAGTACCTTCTTCAAAGACACCCACATCGTGTACTCTGCTGCAATTTAATTATTTCAAACTTCTGCCCTAGAAATACGAGCCATTCCAGGCATTTACTTGCATTTTAAAAAGTAGAACATGTATCAATTCTGGCTTTGAGCCCCAAGTTTAAACAAGTCCACATACAGCCTCCTGATTTAGATCCTGCAGATCTCAGCATCAAAATCTGTAATTAAAAAGCATAACCTACTACAGCAGCTACTTCATTCTGATTACATGCAAACAAAAAAATAAAATTAAATTTTAAAAAAAGCAACATTTTATCTTGGGTCAGTAACAAGAAAAGATCATTCTGGCTATGCAGACAAACTTCAGAGCCATGGACAGTGATCATCCAAGAATCCAAGTGGAGACATTCCAAAGGACTCTGCTTATCACTTGGATTTGGGTCAAGACAGGGAGGATCAGGCAGAGGTGTCTCTGGAATCCATGGTAGGACACTGCCTCTTGCTTCTCTGCAATCTTCCTTCCCTTCCCCTAAATGGGAAGGACTATGGTGAGGAACAGAAATGGTTAAACTGAATTTGTTGACCTTTTTACTTCCTATGAGTCATGTTCCTCAACTCAACCCCTCTGCATATAAAAATCTGCTACAACTCATTAAATAAACATTTCCACTTTGGCTCAGTAAAAGCAGAGGACTCCCACAATAAAGCACCACACAGGTAAAACAATGAAAAAGGGTAGAAGGATTAAAACTGCCCATCCCAGTGCCCTGAGATGGGGCAGTCAGTAGCAACACAGCAGTAATATTATGGCAGATGCCATATGCATCTTTTTTCCTTTGGTGTGGTCTTCAGGAAAGAAGAATATTTCCATTCATCACAGAATGACCTAAGGGACATCCAAATGAATGATCAGCAAATGCATTTTATGTGCTTCTATTTACGTACCTTTGGTTTCACAGCTACAATGCAAGCACCAGAACAGCACTTCCACTTTCCCATCCAAGGCCTGAAAGACTATCCACATTAATGAAGTCTGGCCTTACCCTGTGTGCCCTTTTCACACGTGGCACAACTGAGTCATCCCCCTTGGTTTAGGTAGTGTGCTTCACACAACACAAATAAGATGTAGAGCTAATTACCATTACAGCAATAAAAACAGGAGCGTCCTTTTCATGAGCCAGTCTCAAACTGAATTCCTATCAAAATACAGTGGGTTTTTTATAGAAATAAAGTTAATAGATACCTAGAACAACTGAATGAACCGACAGGATCTCTCTGCATTTAGCAACAAGCCTTGAAAACCTTAATCTTGTGAGTCAGTAATAACAGTGGAGGAAGCCAAGCCAATCTTGGGTCTATAATAGTAAGAGAAGTTGTTTAAAAGACCTCCTCTGAAACAAATGTGTAAATGTCTCACCAAGGCTGAGATGCTGATTTAAGATTTGACAGTGTAAATGTACTTATTTTGTATCAGTTAAGAACAACTTGTGTTTCTCATTCACAAAGCTTTAAGGCAAATGGTTTATTAGCACTCGAGCACAAACTCCTCACTAAGTCTTTCTCCAAATGCCATCAATACCTCTGCAAGTTCTGAGCCCCATCTAATTCTCTCTGGCTTTCACCTGTCCTATCACAATTTAAATACATCAGGCTCCTTCTTCATTATCAAAGTTAAACCTACAAATGCAAATTTTCTCTTGACAAAGTCCTGCCGAGGTCCCCACCGAGGCCAGTCCTGGCTGGGACACTCAGCTACCAAAAAGAGCCAGCCAGGAAAAACACAAAAGCTACACAGAGAGACAGGAGAGGATTTTGAGACCAATATCCCTCCAGATAATGTATTAGGAGTGGTGTTGTTTAGGAAGCAAAGGGCTGATACAGAAAAGCTGATGATCAGCACTGCAGCACTAACTGCAGAAAACCAGAATTATTATTGCCAAAACTGCAGAAGAGTAAAAAGTCCAGACATTAAACCAAGTGAGGTGAAGAGGCAGCTTTACAGCAGATGAAATTCAGCACTGACAAACATGTGCTAATGCCCTGAAGAGTAATAATTTGAGCTACTTTTCTCCACTGCTGGGCCCTACACTTCTCACTAGGTAAATAAGGAGATGGACTAATAGGAACATCCACATCTAGTTAAGATCATATTCCCAACAGAGCAAAATCCCCTCAGATGGACTATCATGATTCACTGAATGAACAGCTAAATGATCCAATCTGGAAGAGCAGGAACCTATGGCAAATTCATCTCCATGATGCATTACAGAGCTGATTTAATTTTTTTCCCCTCTCTGGCCATCGAGCCGGGGTCGTTATCAGAGCCCAGACAGTGGGCAAGACAGTGTCCTTTTATCCACTACAGAATGACTGCAGAGTCGTTGAGCCCAGGAAAAGGAAACAGCCTTAAAAATTCCCATTATTCAAAGAGGGAAAATATATCCTAGATAATTTCGGGAGTCGAAATCCCAGCTGTGTGGAGGTATCTGGAATCTTCATCCCATGTGTGTTAATCTACAGGGAAACGAAGTGCTGCACCCTGGGTAAGGCAGGGGTTAATTCTGACTGCTGTCGAATGCCCCAAGTCTGTGCTCTGTTCATCAGAGCATTAAATCTGAAAGCTCAAGAGAGTAGTGCAGCCGTGCTGCAAGGGCTATGTTATAAAGTTCTGCATTAAAAATTCATATCGTAGGCTTGCCACAGTACTCTGCTCTGGCTGAAAGGAGAGCTGGCGGGGAAATATTAGACACCCCACTGTCTTTCTGGCAATTGGAGACATTCCTCAACAAACAGCACCTCAGGAAGGGAATGAAAGGGCAAACAAACCGTGAAACAAATCAATGAGTTCAATTATCTCTCTCTCTCTCGGAAAGGAAACTTTTCATTTTTAAGGCTGTTTCATGAAATCTTTTAATGACGGCCCTGCACACGGGTGCTGGGCACTCTGGCTGCAGAGCTGGCTGCTTGGCAGGGCTTTTTATTTGTTTTACACGAGACACAGACTCCCAAACACAGAGGGTGAAACGGAGAGCAGGGCACAGGGATCCCTCTGCAGAACAAGAACTCTACTTACCCTTTACATTACCACAACCACGTGGGATAAGAGGCTGCAGAAATTGTTCCCACTTTCCCTGAAGTGTCTCCAGCAAAGAGTGAATTTAGATTTATTAAGATGGTTAGTTACCCCATGGTTAAGTTATGTGCTCCTCACTACTAGTTAAGGCTGTGTGCATTTCACAGCGATTTATGGCAGCCCAACTGGTGGATGACACAGTTCACGATGATGGAAACGGGTGGTATATTTTTATGAAAGCCATATGTGCCCCTCAGGTTATCTGCCTGATGTAACCACTGTATTCAGGCAGGTTCATAATCCCCATCCCATAAATGAGGAAATACATAGGAAATGAAACATCAGTAAATACAATTTCTTGAGGAAACCATGCAAAGAAAGTTACCTCCCCTGCAACTCTGCTTAGCAGCAACTGTAATAGAAAGATTCCCTTTTCCCAGAGCTGAATTTCGAATCAAAGGAAGGGAAAGGAAGAAAATAGAAACCATTGGACAAAAGGAGCCATGGCACTTCATCTATATTTTTATATATAAAATTTAAAAAATTAATAAAATATGAATATATCTGGTTGTGATATAATTGAAAACCCAAGTGACTTCAGCCCAGCAATCTGGGTTTCGAGGGGCTCAGCCCCACGAGGAGGGGCAGGAGGGCAGGAATTCATCCAGAGTGTGCAGCCCCCAGAGAACTCAGGAGATTTATGCCTAGCACAAAACAAATCAACACCAGACTAGCCTAAAGCCCCTCACTAATAAAAACCTGTACAGGGGGAGGGAATAAACCCCCACTACTCCGCTGAAAGTTCCATGGAAGGAATGAAGACAGGCTGGAGAGCTGGTGATCACAAGTAACCAAAGATCAGCTATTAAAAGGCACTGAAAATCTGCTACAAAAGGTTAGCAACCCCAAGGCAGTACTTCAGTCAAATTTAATTTTTGCTCAGAATTTCTTACAAACAGGCACTGAGAACTTGCAAGCAAGAGTTGATCAGCTGGGGTTTATTCTGGGTTTCAGGCAGCTGCATCCAAGCAAAACAGGGGAGGCAGAGTCCTTTCCTCTACGTACTGCCTTCATTTCTCAGTCGTGATCCCTGCTGCAGTACTGGTTGCCTCCCAGTATTCCAGCCCCTGACCAATCTCCCTGTGACTCAGTTTCTCAACCTGTTAAAAATCTGGGAGGCAAGGCACAAAATCACAGCCTCTGCTCCGCTGTGCTCCTGCAGGAGCACCAGATAAGCGTTAAGGGTTAATAATCTCAGGCTTACAGGATTTGTGTATTATGCATTTGTTTATTTAATGCTTTACATGAATGCTAATGAAGTTATTAACAGGCCTGCATGTTGCCTATTGTTTTTCTTGGGTTTAGTGTCTGCACCATCCTGCCTTATCCCTTCTGCTCCACAAGCTGGCCAACACCCAGCTCTTCCAAATCCCTGAATCAGTGTTCTATCCTGGATTCTCAGTTTCCGGATCAAAGACTGTATTTTTTTAAAACTTCTTTGTTGAAACATTATCTTAAAAAAATCTCATCTAGATAAAGCAATTCTGTTTCCCCCCACCAGATATTTTCTGTGGCACAAAACTGCAATCCCACATGGCCTTATTGTCTTTTAATTAGATCAGACGATATGTAAATGAGACAATATTTCTTAGGTCCCATTAAGTGATGTCTCCAGGAGAATCAGAAGGGGCTGAACCAGGCAGGACCTGCTCCCCTGACATCCACACCCTCACACTGACCTGCCCCATGCTCCAACTGCTCCTCAGAAATGTCTTAAATTTCCTGGAATGCCACTGTTTTATGGCCTTTTTGCTGCAAAAACTGCTCCAAGTCTGCAGACCAAAATCCCTTTTTTCCTGCAAGCAGGGCACACAGGGCAAGTGCAGGGGTGCAAGTGCTGGGGTGACTGCTGCATGTGCCAATGCAAACACCTCCCTCCCAGCTCTGCTTCTGCCATAGACATGAGGAAAAGGGCTCAAAGGGAAGCCAAAGATTTATATGGGAGCAGGCAGGAGAAATAATTGGGAGTTTTCAAGCAGGAATGACCTGTACAGCAATGCAGGCACAGGACTTCATTCTGTAGCCTTTAACCTGAGTAATGGGAACACCCCTGAGTTCCCAACATCAACAGGATTGACTGATGACACAAATCAGAAATACTTTTTATTTTTAAAGCAACTGTGGAAGGGATAGCATCCCTGCTTCTGCAGTCAGGTGGGTGATAGCTGGGGCATCACAGCAACTTTTTAATTTTTTTCTGGGATCAGACCTACCTTAAACCTCTACCTACATTGAGGTGTAGGTTTAATGAGATGCTGAAAACCTTGCTAATGAGGAAACAGCATAGGGACACTTCCATAAAGCAAGCTGTGCCAAATGCAGCCCCTGACAGTGATGGCTCACACCTTCCTGTTCTTGGAAAAGGCAAACAAAAATCCCAAATGAAAGCACTGGGGGAATGTGAAAGTTGTCTGTATGAAGCAATGTGGGACTTGGGGGAGCAGGTCCGCCAGCTCTCACAGCAAACACCTGGACTTCCAAAGGGAGAGAACATCAAGGCAGAAGAAACAGGCTGTTTTCCAGGATACAGAGTTTTAGTGCCAGGGATCTCACAAAGTTTCCTGAACTTCCATTCCCATTCAGGACGTTCTCGTCTCCTTCCATCAAACGAGGGAGCACAACTCTGTGACTCATTCCTCTGCCTGCGTGGGAGTGGGAAAAGCAGCTGCAATGCATCCCTGGAGCACAGGGAGAGTTTCCAGTGCACACCAGTGCAGGAAGCCACCCATTAAACACGTGGCCAGGTAGAGACAAGCACTGCAGCACCTGCCAGTTTAACTCAGCAGCTCCCGGAGAGCTCTGCTTTGGGGCTGCAAATGGGTAACCCCAGAGGGCAGGGCCCGACTGGGAACAGCTGAACCATTTGTTTCTGACGATTCCAGCGCTTCTCCCGCTCGCCTCCCCCGCCATCCCAGCCCTGCAGGAGCTGGAGCACGGCACAGCCACGTGCCCTCCTGCTGTCACAGACAAGGCCTCGCCAGGAAGCGGCTCTGCACCAAAATAACTCTGTTGATTTGCTACTTTGCATTGAAAAAAAAAAAAAATTAAGCAGAGACTGTTGTAATTTGCAGACACACATGAAAGAGCTGCACGGAATCCAAGCTCAGCTGACTGGCAGACAGGAGCCCAAGGACCTTGTCCCTGCTGGGGGCAGATGTGCCCCTGCCAGAGGGTTTTCCTTCCCTCTGACTCGCTCCTCTTCTTCCTCACATGGCCCTCCCAGGCACCTCCTAAGTTCAGCTGCTACAGGTAAAAGGACTTGCTGTGGTGAGACGGCTCAAAAGACTGGAATATCCTTTGGCTGGCCTCGCAGGGAAAGCAGAACTCACTCGTGGTCCCTCCGCTCCCGGACTGAGGCCGCTGCACCAGCCCGAAGGGGTCGGGCTGACCAGAGCAAGTGGGGACAGACAGGGCAGGGACACAGGGACACTCCTGCCCCTCGTCATTCCACACTGACCCACGGCCTCTCCTTGCAGCTCCATTCCCACGGAGAAGCCCTGGTTGCAGCCCTGGCCGGGATGACCCCCAGCCTGGCTGGCACAGTAGCCAAAGTACTTTGCATTTATTTAAAGATTTCCATCTAAGGATCTCATGTCAAGCCAAGGTTACAGATAACAGGGTGATGACTAGAATATGCTGGAATACCCTAAGGCTATTTTTTTTTTCTCCTTTGGGTTGTTAAATAACATCAGCTTTTAGGCTATACTAGAAAAAGGAACTGAACAGTCTCACTGGAGGTTAAAACACAAACAAAATAAAAGCCCTGAGACGACCTAGGGCACTTTGGTGCTGTCACAAAGTTACATTAACTAATTGCAAGCATTACAAATCTAACAAAAGAGGCAACACAGCCCAGCTACAGCATAAAATTCTACTGACTCCAAAGGCTCCATTTATACGGAGTTCTCAGAAAAGCACCCTTAGAAATGAAAAATGAAAATTAATAACCTTTTTGTCAGTTTGTGGTTAATCATTTGCACGTCTGCATATTTCTAGACTCCAGCCAAGGCTAGACTGCTGCCTTTGGGCATTATCCACTCTCCTCGTGCCTCAGTTTCCCTATCTAAAAGTAAAGGTTAAGGCCAGTGCTTCAAGCAAGCACTCAGGATTTCACAGAGCCAAGTGTTTTACAGGAACACTGAATTCTCTTCCCATACAACTTTGCAGCTTTTCTGGTGTGACTGCAGGCTGAACCAAAAATGTGACAAAAAAGGCTGGTTTGCACATGGGCTTTCAAGACCCCTTTCACACCAGAGCTTTAGGTCAAAACAAGAAGCAGATCTCCAAAGTATTTCCATTCATCTTCACTTGTAGGTTTTTAAGCAAAATATTAACGTTATAATAGTGACTTTCAGCCTGGTGAGTTTTGCATAAAGCGCAGTTAAAACTCTGAACCTCAAATGGTAAAATGCAGACAGAGCTGTCTGTAAGATTCAAAACAGTCAAGTTTTCTTCATTTTTTTTTTCCTTAAAAAACATAGTTTTCTGTAACATCTTCCCTGGTTTTTCATCCCCTCATCGCCACCACTCCTGGGGTTTCACTCACGGCAGTAGGACTAGGAAACTGAGGAAGAGAAAGAACTCTAAAAAGAGGACATGGCCTATGAAGTTCTCCATCTCCTGTTTTTGGGGAAATCACTTTAAATACAGCAATAATTCCAAAGCTGAGCATTAGAAGTTAATGACTCATCAAAAGAACAGGAAATAGGAAACTTTTAAGACCTTAAAGGCACAGCAGATAGAAGCTATTTCATGTCATGTACAACACCACCACCCTAACTACAGTATTTCATGCTCAGTGGGGGGAAGCAGCATTTGAGACCATTTATCACAGTAATTATGTGATGCTGGAGGGAGCACAACTTTATTTTTTATTCAGTTTGACCCTGAGCACCATCAAAATGGAAGACTACAAACATTTGAGAAGTGATACATTGGCACCGGCCAGCACTTAACCAAGAAAGATTTGTTAAAAAAAATTGAAGTAAATAATTCAATTCTCACTAACTATTGGGAATTATTCCCCTGAAGTCCAAGTTAACTGAGATTTGCCCCAATATAACAGAAGATTTCATATGAATACTTCAACTCCAATTCTACCACATAACTTCAGGCAGAAATAACTCTTCAGGAATTCCCTAAAACTTCTGGCCCCCTGTCTCCAAACCTAATCCTACACTCCCTCCATGCAGAAAAGCACATCTGCAGAACTTTATTCCACAGTGATGCCTGAAGGACAGGTCTGTTTGATAATGTGAAAGAAGAGCATTGTTTACCCCAAAGAGCCAAAAACCACAGGCATCTCCTTCTGTTCCCATTGTCCTCCTGTGCCATCCTTAGCTGTGCTGCCAAAAAAAATAATAATCAGTCTGATCTATGGAGGGACAGCAATTCTCTGCTCATATACTGGAGGCAAAATGTTTTTCTACAAGTTATTGAAAGTAGCTGTGTTTGGATGACTGCTTCAGTAAATATGAAAAGCTCCTTCTCCGTTGCATTCCTGTGCTACTTTTAGAAGGACAAAAAGTCTGAATCTTACAGAAAATCCACTGGTAACAAAACTGGTGGTGGCAGAGCTGCTCTGACTGACAACCTTAACCTAAACATTTTCTGGTTTGTGTTGTTTATGAAGGGTTTTTATTCCACAAGTCGGGGGGGAGTGGGCAGTACCCAAAATCCTCACAAGACTACTTAAAGCTGGCTGGTGAAAATGCAGCATTTCAGTGAAATTCGATATTTTCTTTCATCAAAGGCAAGGAGCCTCAACCCACATGTTAACAGTAATGTAACAAGCCTACTGTATGTGCTGCAACCCAAGGTCCTTTTCCAATTAGAATTCATTTAGGCTGGGGGAGAGCAGGGGTCGGAGCAAAGAGGTGGCTCTGGAATTGATCTAAAACTGGAATCCGACCGTTCCGCCTGGGAGCTCAGCTGGGAATCCCAAGCACTTGCTTGGATTCTGAAGCAAACCAGAAGTGAAAGAGCACTGTTAGAGAGAACAGTCTGTCCCTGGAAAACTGAGGAAATGTATACAGAATGTTTCTTTTTCTACAAAGAAAGAAATTGAAAAAAAAAGTCTGTCGCACTGGGGTAAAAAAAAAACAACCCCAACATTCTTTAATTTTGATGAAACTCAAGCCTGAGTTTGCTTTTCAGTTCCAGGTCTGATAGAATCTCCAGATCAAACTCATTAGTGTTGGTTAAATCCAGGTTTGCTGATAGGAACGTGTGGGACAGCAAACAAAATCAGTGTCAGGCCTCGAGAGAGGATGTGCCTCTTTAATTGAAAAAGGCAGAGTAATCATTCATTTATTTAACCCAGAGATGATTATAATCTGAAAACCTTGAAATCCTCTTACACAACAACTGTTTTGGCAAGCCCCTCTGTGTTCCAACAAATATTAAACTGTGCTTGCCATTTGTCTAAGGAATCTTGTATTAATAAACATGAAGAAGAACACTTTTACCTCCCACACTCAATGACAGAAGAAAACAAAGACCAGCTGTATTCATCAATGGATCCTTGTTCTGCACATAAAGGCTAATTACATTTTACTTCAAGCCTACACATGGAAAACTTTGCTCCTGCCATCTTGTCAAAGGCAGCTTCTGATATTCCAGCTGACAGACTGCAATGACTGCACATAATAAACTTCTTTTTGTCATTAACACCTTCAGCGCCCAGCCTGGGGCTCTGCTGGGGCTCAGGGAAGGGGCAGGGGCAGCACACACCCACCTGCTGGGAATTTTGTACGTGGGGATGACAGAATTGGACTGGAAATTTTAATTCCAGCCGCTGATCTCATGTAGAGGTGCCTGGCCGTGCCTCTGCCCCTCCCTTTGCACGTAGAGTACTTTGAATGGGACATTGGGAAAAGATAAAACAAACAAGTTGACGGAATGATTCCCGACTTTTAAGATCACCACAACCGGTCTCCAGGATAAAATCCAGACTCCTTAATGCTGATAATGAAGACTTCTCACTCTGTATTTCTTCTGCTTCTTGGGGTTTTTTTTTCTTGTTTGAAAGATTTTCAAAGTTTCAAGTGGTTGAAAGACAGCTTTATTCTGAGACTGAAAATCTTAAAAGCACTGTTAGCTTTAAAAAATTGACAATTATCTGGTTTTTTCCTGAAGGCACTGCAATTCATCTGCATCAAATAAGCGTCTGTAAAACTAACAATTCTGGCCTAAGATAAAAATCACATGTTTTTAAAACATAAAATTAAAATTGGCAATACAAGTAGCTTTTCAGACTTAGATCAAAAGAGGGCTCCTCTTAAGAAAAGAATCAAACTGTCTTTCACCCTTTTTATTGGTGTTTTTTCAGCCTTTCTCCCAGCTTTTACAATTAAAATAGATGACTCAATTTCACTGTCTACATTCAGTTCCCTTTTCATGTTCTTCTAGATTTCCATATTGCAAAATTCGGGCTACAAACACTACAGACTACTGTTGTTATGCAAGAACTATTCCTGCCATAAATATCCAAAACAATGATAAAATATTTCTGCTGTTATTAGGTCCTACAAGTTTGTTTTCACAGTACATTAGTCTGGGAGATAAAGTACCAGCTTAATGTCTGCTTCAGGTTTCAGCTCCATGGCCACTATATTCCAGACCCAGTCTCCATAATCACTCTGCTACAGAACACAATAAACTTCTTGTTACTGCAGATGCTACTAATTTTATGTAATTCTATATAAATTAGGTAAGAGGCATTCCCAAGATCATATAAAAAAGAAATATTTCTGTATGAATCTCCCCGAAAGAATGGGATCAGAAATGCAAACAAATCTTTTAGAGAACAGATTTTGCTCAGTGTAAGATAAATTACAGCACTTAGGGAAACAGTATTAAAAAATGAAGCACTCTGCAAATAAACACATTAAAAAGGGTGAGGGGTTATTAGGTTCAGTGTCTGCAACCACTGATCTCTGCCTGCTCCCCCAGAAGCGACTGCAAGATGAAATAACAGCTACAATATCAGTTATGTGCAGGAAAAAACAAAGGCAATCCGCAGGAATTTAAGGCTCCATCTGAACCAGAATCTGTTTACATCCCTTAGAGAGGGAGGAATCAATGAGGGAACAAAAATACTTTTGATCCCCTAACATGGAACTCATCCTACAAGGAGCTCAAAGGAAACTGGACTTGCAGAGCCAAACCAAAATTCACCTGAAAGGTTATCCTGAAGGACCATAAAGGTGTTTAAACCCCAAGTGCTGATTGCTAACTACCATGGGCTGAACTCCGTGAGCTCTGGGTTCCCCACATCCTCAGCGGGGAACCAGATCCCCAACAGGCACAGAACCACGGGGTAAGAAATTTAGAACTGGTGCCAGCTGGACTGGTTTTTAACCCTGGGCAGTGGGCACAGGGAGGTGACATTGAGTCCCAGCCCTTCCCTTGCAGTGTCCCAGCCATCTGAAACGGCTGCTTCGTTCCCATCCCGTTTCCAGACACTGAAATGACTCTTTGTGCTTAATCCCGCTGATCATGAGAATTCCTTCTCATTACTAACTTTCCTTAAATATGAAGGGTTCAAAGGAAACCAGCAGCAGTCTGTCTCTTTTGCTGTTCCCTGCCCTGATTGTTAATAAAACCAGAGGATAATTGGAAACAGTAGCTATTAAGAAGACCAGAATATATATTTTTAAGACTACCTTCATGTTCTACTTGAAAACAAGGAAAATTTGCCCAAAATGCTACTTTAGGTAATTAGGGGTGAACCTGGCACAGCAAGGACTACTACCCCAAAAGCAGAAAGAACCAGGGTGCCTAAGAGGCAAACAGAAATCCTTTACTAAATGAAGTTTTATTTTCACCAAGATGGGAAGATCACAGTAGAAATACCTTATTTCTGAAACTGCCCTATTTCTAAATAAAATACAAGAGATCTACAGGATAAGGGATACACAGATGAAGCACCTGAGAATGAAACCAGGAATGCAGCAGCGTGTGTGCCAGGAAAAGTGTCTTCTTGGGGGGAAGAAAATATGAAAACTAATAATCTCTCCATAGGAGGCCAAATTATGACCACGTTTTCCAAAAAACTTGGATGCCTGAACCTCCCTCATCTCATCTCTCTCCAACAGACAGACACAAACCAAAAAAAATCAGTGACAGCCTGAAGGAAGACATAGAAAGAAAACAGGGAAAGCTTACTTTGCAGTAGTTTCTTCATCGTATTTTGTTTTCAGATCAAATAGTTCTGTCCTGGTTTTTTCCAAGGCTAAAAGGTATAAACATGAAGCATTACAGTACTGAAATAGCAGTATTCAGTCATAAATAAGGCTGTACACCTCCTTAGCTTTATCTTTCTACCTAGGCAAACCATTATGGCTTAGAAAACACCATAGAGTTTGGACTTTTTTCACAATTTCTTACAGTATTCCTGTTACATTGCAAAAATTCCCAGTTTCTGCTTAACCAAGCTAGGCATTATTAGTTTCTTATTAAGCTGGCTAAACTGCTTATTCTTTTGAAATACTTATTGCAATAGTTCAGGGAATAAGATTTCTTCTGTTCTCATAGTAAACAAAGCCAAATGTGTCCAGACCTGGAATTCTGAAGTACGCAGAAATGAAAATTAATGCCAAGTCACAGCCACAGGCAAGAAACAGGGATCACACTGATCACTACAGATATTTATCAGTTGGGAAATGTGTGGAACCAGAACACATGAGGATGGCAAGTTCCACGGCCTGCTGTAATTCCAGGGATGCTCTGATCCTGTGTGTGCTCCATGGCCTGGTCCTTGTATTTGCCAATCACTGGCTGCAAGGTGTGTTTGCTCTGATTCACAAAGCACATCTGAGCTCTGCTGGACCTCCCTGCCCTCCAAGAGCTGCTTCACACTCAGCCCTGACACACCCAGCGATCCCTGTCCTCTCACCTCCCACCTGATCCCCTGGAAAAGGTCACAAAAGCGATGCCAAACCTGTTTGCAAAGCTTGAACTTTGTGTTCAGCTTCCTCCAGCTTCGAGGCTGTCGACATCTGTGTCTCCTGCAATTTTCTGTGAAGGGGAGAGGAGAGGTGAGAGCAGAGCTCGTGATCACATCAAACAACTCATCTGTGCCTTGCAAATTTGGAGGATGGAGCGATTAAACGCCTCAACTGGAATCAGACAACTGCCAACACCACACAGGCTACGAGGTGCTTCCGTGGGCCCCATAAATCCTGTCACGTTGTGAGATGCTGTTCCTACTTTGTGGTCCCACTTATTAAAATTTTAACAGTGTAGCCACCTCATAACATAAGCTGTGAACATTATACAAGAGTTGACTGCTATATAAATGACAACTTCAGTGGAAGGTTTTCTTGAGCATAATTTGTTTTGGAAATGTCACACACATTGAGAAAATTGTCACCAAGCACCCTCTGTTGTACAAAGTTAGTACAAGAAGAATGATACATTTCCATTTTAGTGTCATAATGAAGGAATTTGTTGCCATAACTGATAGAGTGAATAGATGCAGCAGCTGTTTCATCAGAGCTGTAATGGGTGCCAAATGCAGCAATATTATTAGCTACTCTTTGAGAAAACACACATATTTCAAAACAAATCTCACAGTGATATTTTCTACAGAACATGAGCAAAACTTTAATATGCTCACATTTCTTAAGTCCACAGGCAACATTTTCCTGTTTGTGTCAGTTAAACTCATTTTTACATCATCTGGCCACGCAGCCACTGCACTTCTTGCTAAGGGCCAGGCTGCAGGAGTTATAAAACTCATCTCTGAAAGGAGCTGCTCCAACATCTCCCAGGAGCCGTGCTTCTTACAACACTGCTTTTAGGATATTCTGCAGATCTCAGAATTGTGAAATGGCTTATGAAACTATCAGCATCCTGCCTGCACTCCATAGGGTGCAGAAATTTATTCTCCAACACTGCTGACCAGGTTAATAACTATTTATAGCGAGAATCATGCGTTAGTTCCCTCCATACTGAACCGTATACTTTGAGACCTCAAAACCTCTCTCACACACACTTTTATTTGCATTCCACGACCTGCCATTCTGTTTTATTTTTAAGTACATTGAAATTGCAGTTGCTAAAACCACTGCTTACAAGCTGCTTATCAAAAAAGCAGCCACAGGTATTGATGAATCAGAATAAAAGCTTTGCATTCACTGGTAGAATCTCTCCATTCAGCCCTGAATTTAAACAACCAACCCTCCAACCAAAAAGCTCACGTGAACTGAAGGTTTTCCACGCTATGTTGAACATATTATAGCTTCAGTGTTATTGCTCCATGGGAGAAATAAATTCTCAAGGCAGGGAATGCAGCCTGAAAGAACTCCCTTTTTAGCCCTTTGGTTTTCTCCTGCCTGATTTATCTGCCCACCAACCTAAAGATTCAAACACTCCTCGCTCTTTTGCAAAAGATCAGAAATACATCCAAAAATTTTTTTAAAAAATCAGTAATAAATAATGAAAACCCTTCTTAATTTTGGCGTGTAGGAAGATGCAAACATTCCCAGGACGATTCAGGAAGACATCCCCTCTCTGAGCCATTCCCGGGGGAGCAGGGGTGGTGCATCCCCAGCCCAGGCTGTGGGTGCAGCGGCTGCTCTCCCCCAGCCCAGGGTTGCAGAGCCTGTGCCATGGTTCTGTGACACACAGGGAATTACCCTGGCTAATGGAGACAGATCAGTGTCACAGAGGACAGTACAGCCAGGGAGGAATAAAAGCAGGTTTGCACCCTCCTGAACATGACACCCCTCCACCACAGCACAGAGAAGAGACAATCTGTCCTTGTTTCACTTCCACACTCTCCCGATTGTTTTTCTGGGCAAAGTTGAGTATCAAATGATTCCGTGTCACACACATAAATCGCCAGAATCACTCAATAGATGAGCTGTCTCCAGCCACCAGTCCTGGCTGGGAAGATTAAACAGAAAAATACCTCTGTCCTCCTCCCCAGCACCCAGACACACACACACACACACACACAGACACAGACACAGACACACACACACACACATACACACACACACTCACCTCTCCTTCTCCGCAAAATCATTTTGTAACTTTTGTTCCTTTTCAAGGGCTATGTTCTCCGCTTGGTTCTTCAGGGTCTGTTCATATTCTCGGATTTTCTCCTTAAGTGCTTTTATTGTAACCTCTGCAGAAAAACAATAGGGGAAGAATGAGTTTACACAGCTCCACGTGGTTCCACAACACAAGGCTTACTTTACCCTGTAGGCTCAGTGTGTTTTAAACTTTAGCTCTTCAACTCTGACACAAAATCAATGGATATGAGTCCCTTTGGAGACCTTTTACTCCCTAAATGTTAAATTGAACTTTAAGTGTTTAGGCTGAGAAGGATCAATGGAGTTTGCTGGAAAGCACAGTGAAGAAGGCTCCCTCTAACATGACTTACTTTAAAAAAAGAAGGAAAAAAAAATCAATTGTAAAATATAATATCACCTTATTGACTAGTCTAAAATTAGCTCAGTGCTGAGTGAAGATTAATAAAGTCCCAGTGTAGGTTTAAGTATGCATTTACACACAGGACACTTAATTCACCTAACTGTGCTCATGCACTAAGAGGCAGATACACTATGGTCCATGCACAGATGCAATCTCACACTAATTGAACACATATCTGGGATACAGCTCTGCCCTGCTTCCCAGCTGATGAGAAGCCTGGCAGTTGGGATCCAACTGCTGCATTAACAGCAGGCACTGGAGCTCTGCATGTCCCAGTTGCTGTCGCTGCCTCGTCATCCACACTGGGGTTTACACACAAGCATCGACTGCTTCAACTTTCTGAGGCACTTGCAGCCTTCCAGGGGATTTGCAGAACCCTCCCCTCGGATAAAAGAGCTCTCCTGCATTTCCCCATGCCCAGCAGAGGATGAGAGCAGATGCAGAAACCTGCAGAGCTACAGCTCAGCATCTCCTTACGTGCCCCGATCTGTTCCTACGTGAAAGCCCTGTGATCCCACCCACAGGAAAGGACTGAATCCTTATAGGGCTCAGAAGAGGAAAAGCAGGACATCCACCAGAGTATGCTTTGTAACAATAATGGAATTTGGAAAAAGCCTTGGACTGCCAGTAGACTCACAGCAGCAACACAGTTCAGAGTGCTTACACCGGGATGCAGGGGGGGTTAAATACATCAGCTTATTAACAGATGCCATTAATAATGCTTGAGGAGAAAAGTAAAAACTTTTGGACATGAGAAGTTTCATATTCTGCAGAAATATCCTAGGAAGACAAACCCTAATATGAAAAATAAACCCTATAGGCTTGGGGGGAAAAGCCCTCAACAGTATCACACAAACCCACACATAATCCTTCCAAAATCCCGATGCTGAGAGTTGAGCAGGGAGCTGGGAAGCAGACAGGAGGTAGCTGGTGACATGATCTGCTATCTGGGCACTACCAAAGGCAGCTTGGGCCACTGTGACCACAAAAAAGGGGGGTGGGGGAGAGAGTGGTAGAAAAGCTTGCCAGCAAAGCAGCTGCCTTTGCCTGAAGGAGCAGGATTTTGCTGGCTGTGCAGAAATCAGCTGAGGCTCATTACTGAGTAACAGGCCGTGAAAAGGACACGTCACTTCTTTTTTTTCTTAAGCAAAGGGAAATTCTTCCCTGAGATCTGGGAAGTCATACAAAGGCTGATCCCTTCCTGAACAAGCAAAGGATGCTCCTTCACACAGACAACGGGATGCTGCTCCTACGGGCCAAGGGTGCTGCACTCTCTCCTGGGGACACCTCTGCTCCAGGTATTTTCAGATATAAATCTGCAAAAATGTTCTGGTATATGGAGAAGCAGAGAGCAAAATAATCCCAGGGAAATGCACATAATTGCACCTTGACTATGTTTCAATGTCTAATTTTAAAAGAAAACAAAACTACAAAAATGGATGCAAGAAGTGCACAAATATGGGGAAAAACACAACTTTCGCAATAAAATCTGATTTTACCTTTAAGCACCTAACAATATATGTGCTGGACAAGTGCAGCTGAATCCTCTACATTGCTTGGAGCACTAAGTGCCTTCTTCAGTGCTCAGGTCAGCTACAGCTTGTCAGGCACTGCCATTTATACCAGTTTTGGAAGAAGTTCTTACAGGCACTGTAGAGCTCATACCAGCCCTCCAAACAAAGAGATTAACTGATCAAAGCACCCTTAGCTAACAACAGCCTTTTCCCTGGATAGCTTATTAATCCCTGCTTGAAACAGAGAGTAAAACCACTGCACTGGAGTGAAAAACAACACAAAGGCTACAGTGGGAAAATGGAAAGGAAGTTCCAGCACACCAGGGAAAATCAAAAATGTCAGTTATGAGTGGTTGAAGCAAAAAAACTCTACAAGTCAAGAGCTTTTCCACTTTGTGGGATGAACCCCCATGTCATGCTTGGATGTACTGGATGCACAGCCTCAGGAAAACTCTGCACAGTGAACTGCAATGATTGCACATTTCCAGCAAAAAATAGAGTCTTGCTTAGAGCACTACAGCTCCAACACGACATCTCCTGCAGTCCAGCCCAAGTCCTGGCGTGCTGATACCTGTTCTCTCCAGGGGTCACACCCTCTACGTTAGAACAAAATATATTTCAAAATATGTAACTGCATAGATGTTCCCTCAACAAAAAATGAGATTTAAAAAAATCAACTTAGGTGCTGATGCAGCTTTCAAATGTTACTTGGGTGCAACAGTTCCATAATATAAAATCAAAAAGTAAAATCTCCATTTTTCCAAAGGCCAAGACAGTTTACCTTTCCACCATCCAGAACTGGGCATTAAAGATGGAAATTAAAAGTCCCATGGATAGGCAACTAGGTATACAGCTGAGAAAATTTTGTTTCCTGGCACAGGAAACTTTATTCTGAATCACAAGAAAACTTGAGCAGTCTTAAAGCCAACAGTCTTTAAATTTCATTGAGGTTTTCATGTATTTTCATGTACTTTAGTCTCACTAAAACTTAAATAATTTAACAGTAATAGCTTGTATTTAGATTGCTCTATGGATAGTCTCTAGAGTAAAAATAAAGTGCATACATACGCTGAATGCACTCCAGTATTAGATAAGGAAAAACAGTACAGAAAAAGTTCCATTTTGTACAGATTCATACGTGGGTATAAAATACTGAATTTTTGTGTTTGTCTGTGCAAGCTGCACATCCTGCAAGCACCAACACCCACGCTCAGCTTGATGTCAGTACCAGCACTGCCTCTCAGAAAATGTCACAAATAACGTCAGTCAGGTGTAATTTTCAGTGCTGAAGGCTACGACCAAATATGCAGAATAACAACTCCATCCTCTGACTTGGTGCTACAGTAAATGAAACTTTTAAAGAAATCCTAAGAGTCTGCCCAAAGCCATTTCTCCACACACAAATACAGAAGTGGCTCTAATAGACTACTGTATTTTCTATACTGAATTTCAATGTTACTGTCAACTCTACCTCTAAGAAATAAAACCGAATTCAATCCCTGTCTTCAAATTTCAGTGTGCATTAAAAGCTGTTAATATGGGTGCAACCTACCCTGATTTTTCACCTCGGCGAATTCTTTATTGTATTCCTCCAGAGTTTCCCTAAGTTTCTGGTTTTCTGTTTCAATATCGTGCATACGTTGAACCTTCAGCTGAAGCTGCTGTCCTAAATCCAAGGCTGGAACCGGATCTGAAAAAGAAACAGTAAAATAAAATGTACCAGGAGCACTTCTGCAACCCAAGCAGTTCAGAGCACAAGTGTCCTTTTTTCTCCGTTTTGGTGCCAGCAGGGTCCTACTTTGAGTTATTAGACCTGCACATTCCTCACATCATATATCCTGCAAACTTCTAAAAACCAGAAATATTTCATTCTATCCATTTTGCCTTTAAATACAGAGCCAGGCTGAGAGGGCTGGGGGCATTCACCTGGAGAAGAAAAAGCTCTGAGGAGACCTTAGAGTCCCTTCCAGAACCTAAAGGGGCTCTATGAGAGCTGGAGAGGGACTTTGGACAAGGACCTGGAGTGACAGGAGAAGGGGGAATGGCTTCCCACTGCCAGAGGACAGGGTTAGATGGGATATTGGGAAAAAATTTCTTGGCTGTGAGGTCAGCAGAGGTTGCCTTGGTTGTGGCTGCCCCTGGATCCCTGGAAGTGTTCCAGGTCAGGTTGGCCGGGGCTTGGAGCAACTTGGGATAGTGGAAGGTGTTCCTGCCCATGGCAGGGGGTGGGACTGGAATGAGCTTTAAGGTCTCTTCCAACCCAAACCATGCTGTGATCCCATGAAATTTGGACACGCCTCCTTCATCCTGGCACTAATCCACAGGACAGTGATCCTGGGTGCAGACAGTCACGACACAAAGAGAGTTTTAAGCGTCCACATTTTTTATTGCAAAATGAGAATTTTCGGGTGAAAAGCAATCAAGCTGCCCAGCTCACTGACAGCTACTGTCCCCCACAGGCCTCTGCTTGTGCAGGAGTGAATTTCTGAAGCAAACTGTGCCCTCCTGCACAGCGGAGCTCAAACAGGTTCTGTGACCATGGAGATGTGAGTGGTACTTTTTGTAACTGACAGATCAATAACAACCAGAAACATGCGGATGTAGTCAATTCCATGAACCTTGGGTTTGGATCTCTCTTTTTCTTACACTATTAATCAAATATCCTCTCAGTATTAATTCTCTGATGTTCATCCCCCTCTGGTAAAGAGGGTTCTCAGCACACACCTGACATGTGCACGTGTGATTTATTCTGGGACTTCTTCCCAGTCAGGACAGGAAAACTCTGGAGTGTGATGGACTTATAAAAGATTATTGACTATATTTCTGCTATGGGCGCCAGCATCTCTTGTGAAATGGCTGCAAAGATTTAGTCTCCTGTTGAGGAATGCTAAACACCAAACTCAGTGGATCAACAACAGTATATATTAGGGAGTTCACTTAATTTTCAACCACCACAGTCATTAATTTTTCAGACCACCCTCAGTTCCAGTCTCTGGAAACACATAATAAGTCTATTGTACCTCTGTTAACACATTAAGCATGAGCCTGTGTGTTTTTTCAATATGCCAGCGTTGTTGCATAGTTTATAAAAGAATAGCACTGGGTTATGTTGAGCTCAGAGACATTCTAAGTAGCAGCCTGCTGCATTTTGTTACTCGGGTTCTTCAACAGCTTATGGCATTACCCTGTTCATAATACAAAATCTAGGTTGCTTGTCATCTGTTCTCTGTACATACATAGTTTATGACTACATAGCTTTTTCATTTATGCTTTTTAGGCCAAATACTTTTCGTTATTATTATCTGTATTAAAATATTTATAATAAATCAAACTTAAAATGTTATTGTGGCAGAGACAGGGGGGTACAGGTAAGGAATTAAATAGAGAGCTGAAGTGGCAGCAGTAGCACGAGCTGAAGGCTCTGCAGTATTTATGTATGGTCCAATTACGGTGTGGGCTGTCACAACATCCCCCTGCTCCCATGGAGGTCCGTGACCTTCCTCCGCAAGGAGCGTTTTGTCACACTCCTGCAGCTCAGCATCCCCCCAAAGAGCCAGCCCGGGACATTCATCTGCTGAGCACAAAGAAAGGCTGGATTGTCTCGCTCTGGCCACGTCTTAAAATGTAACAGGAACCACGAATCCTATCGGGCCTGGGATCTTAAGCTTCGGCTATGGGTATTTCTACAAAATGGTGGTAAAGTGCCACGATGAAAGAAACTGAACTTGACAAAATCGTGGGTGCACTTTTCCCCACCCTCACTCTACATGCCTGTTGTAAAAAGCTGGGACATACACAAGAGGTATTTTGCTCCTAACACACATGGCTTTTTATATTGAAATGAGTAAAGAATTAAAAGACAAAAATAACATGGGCATTATAAAGTGAATAATGACTAAACCTTTAGTCAAATTTGCAATCCCTGAGAAGCTTTATGTACAAAATGAAAATGCTTGCAATCTCATAATTATTCATCAGGACATGTATATTTAATTTAGCTCTATTAAAGGTTAATGTTCAAGTAGCAAAACAGTGGCAGAACAAACAAAATGTAAAAAAAGTCTCTGTGCATTAAACTTCCAAATTCACTAGAGCCTATTTGAAGGACTAATGCCCTGCAGCCACTAAATACTGCTGGAGGACATGTAAAAAAACCCATGGGTGAGGCACCTCTTAGACTTAATTTTTATAAACTGCATTAAACAAAACTAATCATTGTATGATAATAAAATGACCAACCAAGACATTTTGGGTGGAGGGAAAAATAATTTCTCATGGCAAGCTCCAACATGCTCTTTTAGCTAGAAAAACCTAAAAACCTGTTATTTCTGGAGTATTTATAAACACCAATTAACCTGAAACAAGTATAAACCCTACAGTCACAATGGCTTTTTTCTTACCTGAGTGGAGTGGATTAAAAATAAATAAAATAACTCTCCTTTTCCCAACACACGTATGCATGGAAAAGCATACCTTTTTATATTAACCAGGTTTGCAAAGTATGTTTCATGTCATTTAACAGGAGGTCACTGAATTTTTAAACGAGCAATGGACCAAAACTTTCGACTCATTACACAAACAACAGGAATACACGGCTCAAAAAAATCCACTGGCCCTAGCTTATGGAGAGAGGCAGTGAAGGAAATGCCCTTTCTGTGGTCTGTAAGAGAGAAAAATCACCTCGCTGAACACTGAAATGTGGAAAATTCATCACACATTATTCCCTTGCTTTGAATTTTCCCTTGTGAAATTCCAGAATCCCTGCTAGGCACAGGATAAATAAAAAAATGAGAAAATTAGTAAAAGGGATCATCCAGAACTTCAAGAAGCATTTTGCAAGATCATTACTGCCCAAGAGTAGATTGAGATGTCTATTATTACACTAAATTTAGTGCATTTTTTTCCTCTCACTTCCTATTCTGCTCATTTTTCCTAATGCACTTGTTGCATGCCATACCCACAGAGAAGCCCCCTGCATCCTGTGTTTGCAGGCAGCCCAGCACATCTGGATCTGACCCCCGGCAAGGTTTCCTCCACGCTACCACAGCAGGAACAGAAATTGCCGCATTTCCAACCCGGGACCTGCGGACTCCGCTCCTGCCTCTGCTTCCCCAGGGACTGCCGAGCTCTGGGCACGTCCCCTGCTCACTGCTGGGACTCACAGCAGTGAGCTTCTGTCCCCACAAAGGAGGAGGATGGACACGTCTCAGTGGGCACAGACGTGAGAACAATTAATGTTACAAATGCAAAGTGATTTTTATAGCAGTTAATACTTCAGATCAAACGAGCTGGTGCGACGCAGCCGCAGCAGCACCTCTCAGGCTGTTCTCACACCACACAAGTGCCCCGACGATGAATCTTTTTTCAACAGCAGGGTGAGAGAACCTTCCTTTTTTTTCTAGTGTTTATGCATGTAAACTACTGACTTCACAAACAATTTTAAAAGAAACACTAAGATTGATTTTGCCCGAACTACGCATTACATGAGGCAGCCCCTAACCACCCTGGGTGCAGTTTTGAGTGTCGCAATGTAAGAAAGACATAAAGCTGTTACAGAGTGTCCAAAAGAGGGACATGCAGATGGTGAAGGGTCAGCAGGGGCCGTACAAGGCTGAGGGCATTTGGTTTGTTCATCTGGAGAAGTGGAGACTGAGGGGAGACTCATCGGGGTCTGCAGCCCTGATCTCTGCTCTCTGTGACCACAGACAGGACCTGAGGGAATGGCTGGAGCTGTGCCAGGCGAGGTTTAGCTTGAGTGTCAGGGAAAGCTTCTTCCCCCAGAGGATGGTCAGGCTCCCCAGGGAATGGGCACAGCCTCAAGGTGCCAGAGCTCCAGGAGCTCTGGACAAGGCTCTCAGGCACAGGCTGGGATTGCTGTGCTGTGCAGGGACTTGGACTGATGATTCTCGTGGGCTCCTTCCAGCTCAGGATATTCCATGACTCTACAATCCACCCCCCACCCCACATCGCTCAACCCAAACCCAACCTCAATCCCCAAAATACAACAGCGCCATCAACGACTGTCTGAACTTCCCAAGTGAGTTGTGCTGATGAACCCCCATTCCTCCCTCATCCTGGAAGAAGGCACAGCTCTCAGTGTCAATAATCCCATCCCGGTGTTTACACGGCGGGCGCTGTCGCAGGGTTGCCCTCCCCGGCTTCCACGGCCACGGCTGCCCCCACGCCCCTCGCCCGGTGACATCCCACTCCCGCCCGCCTTCCTTTTCGCCAGGGCACTCTGGGCTAATGTAATCATACGATTACATAATTAACCCAGCTGTCTCATTAAGAAAATCAACTGGAATTCAGGGCATAATTAGTCATACAGCAATTAGCATGCTGATGAGCAACTGATGAAAAGCTGTCTCGATATAGAGTATGCTGGGACCACCCTCGTTATTTAAGGAGAGGGGGGAAAAGCCCATCTCGGCTCATGGAAAAGGAGCTCCTGCGGGACAGGGAATGTTTAAAGTTAATGTTTAACCCTTCGGCCGTGGCTGTTGCTGCCGCGAGGGGTGAGGACCCCCGACAACACTGAGGGGCTGATGGCGGGGTTTGCCAAACCGAGTGGAAAAACTGTCTCATTGTTTAAATGTACAATTTACAGCGCGCGGGGCCAAATTACCTTCTCTCCCCATATATATTTATATAAATACATATATTTAACCCCAGGGCTGCGGAGCGCTGTTCGGCGGGAGCAGTCCCGAGGAACGCGCTCTGATAGCCCCGCCGGGAAGGAACACCGGGACCCCTGGGGGGGCTGCCCGGACCCCCGGAGTGACCGCCCGGACCCCCGGAGGAACCCCCGGAGGCACACTCGGAGGAACCGCCCGGACCCCCAGAGGTGCTGCCCGGACCCCCGGAGGGACCGCAGGCACCCCCAAAGGGCTGTCCGGACCCCCGGAAGTGCTGTCCAGACCCCCGGAGCGGCCGCCGCGACCCCCGGCCGAACCCCCGGGACCCCCGGCCGGCCCTGGCCCGGAGCGCGGCGGGGAGAGCGGCAAAGCCCGGCCTGGATCGCAGCGCAGGCGGATCGGGAGGCGGCCGCGGGCGCCGGTGCGGTGCGGTGCCGGGGGGCTCCTCACACGCTGTAAAATCACCACAACCGGGGTCTTTCCGTGCGGTTACACCCCCACAGATCGGCCAGGGGCTGCACCAGAGCCCAGCACCCCACTCTGCCCTGCCCGAGGTTCGCTCTCTGCTTATTCGCAAAACGCATTCATAGAAATCACAGAATCATAGAATGGTTTGGGTTGAAAGGGATCTTAAAGCTCATCTTCCATCCCTGCCATGGGCAGGGACACCTTCCACTATCCCAGGCTGCTCCAAGCCCTGTCCAACCTGGCCTTGGACACTTCCAGAGATGGGACAGCCACAGCTTCTCTGGGCACCCTGTGCCAGGGCCTCCCCAAGCTCACAGGGAACAATTCCTTCCTAATATCTAAATTAAACGTCCTCTCTTTTACTTTGAATCTATTCCTTTGGTATCGCAACATGGAGCTCCTGAAGAGCCTCTTCCAAAACAAAGGACTTGGTTTTAATAACCCCCCCTCCTCCCTCTTCATTTACAGGCCTGTAACACTGGAAATGATAAGAAAGCAAGTTATGAAACAGTGCCAGAACTACAGGGGCAATTAATAATTTATATCACTGGAAATGTGTTTCCTAAGGTTGGGATCTAAAAATAATTCATGGAAGGCAAGGCGTCTCTTTCAACGCGACTGAATTTCTGTTGCCCGAGCCCCGCTGTAAGCAAAGCTCTGGGTGATCGCTCACCAGAAACGCCCACACGAAACGATAAGCGAGGGGAAAAAATAATAATCCTCCTTAAACACAAATTTATTAACGCGATTTAACTTTTTCAAAGAGCCAGGAGATCAGCCCTGCTGTCACAATACTTTGGTCACGAAGTAAAGGAAGTTTTTTTCCCCTTCCTAAATGCAACACTGCTCTTTGCAGGGAGTGTTCCTGCTGGAGAATGATCCCTGGATTACAGACACGGAGAAGTTCCACAAGCTTCTGATGCAGTATCTGCTTTCGTGGGAGACTGTATGTCTGAAAATAACCTGAAAATGTGTTTTAGAAAAAATAATAATTACATTGTAGCTTTTGAATATTCAAACACCTCACAGCATACTTAATTAATTCATTAATTATTCCCCAGAAATTTCAGGGGTAAATTGAAATAGCCTAGAGAGACTGAGACAAAGATTTCATGGAATAAATGATAGCTTTGCTCCCGTTCCCCTATGACTCTGGTAGCCCAGGGACAGAAGAGTTATAGCCGTAATTCCATTTGAAACAAAGCTCATCATCTCTCCAACTCCTCACTTCATAAAAACCATGAAAAGGTTCTTCCTTCAATCAAGAATTATACATATTTTCTTACTCCCCCATCCCACAGGACTAGGATCTGTGTCTTCCTTTAATTTTTTCCCACTTTTTAACAGCATTCTCCTCACCCTCCGGCTGTCAGAGCGTTCTGTGCAGGCTGTACCAGGGAATTCAAAGTGCCCACAAGAGGGTGAGGGACTCTCATTTTCCTTAGTAGAAAAAGAAAAAAAAAAAAACCAAGCTGAATCCCAAATTCTGCCGACCTCTGGAAGCAGCAAAGCCAGACTGATGGGACCCCCCTGTGTGGGGATGGGGGAGTGGCAGCAGACCGGCGCCTTTCCTCCCCATTAATCACTGCACAAGTTCTCCAAAGCTTGCAGGGTTAAATGAAACAGCACGGGATGGTACACAGGCAATGTGACCACAATCATACAAAACCCTCCCAGAGTGTGGTCCTTACATCTTGTGGGCTATTATTTAAAAACATCCTTTATTTATCTCCCAGCTTGGGAACGGTTACCGCCAGAAAGATGCCCCAGACTGAGATGCATCACTATCCTAGTATCAAAAAAATCACATAAGGCAGAGTAAATGATCGACTCCTTTCCAAGCTGCGCTGCAGTTCCCTCTATTTTCAAAGTAAATCCTCAGAAGAGTTTTTAATATTAAAGGTGGGGTGTGCATAATAGGTAGGACAGTATTTGATGGTGCTGTATCAGCTGAAGAAGAACCTAATGAGTTACAAGAGAAGCCACTGCAACTGAAAAGGCTCCAATTTGGTTGTTAATGTTCTAGTAATAGCCCAGGACACTGGAATTTCTGCTCACACAGCGAGCTCGGTGCAAAGGACATTTACAGAAAAAAACCACTTGTACTCCAAGTTTCATTTCTCCTACTCTGGGATTATTAAAAAAAAAAAGAACCTTCCACTATGTTTGAAAGCATTTCTGCCACATTCATCCCTTCTTTCTCCTAAAAGCTTCTGAACAGACTTAGCACTAAACCCTCCGAAAGCTGGGGTTTATTCTAATTCCAGTTCACATTCCTGCAGTCGAGAAAGGGAAAGTCCAATACTCCCCCTCCCCAGCACGCTCTGCCTTTTGCTCCCGTCACCGGCCTTGGGGCCGCTCCCACTCCATTCCCTGCAGCAACAGCTTCCAAGGGGCTGCGGTGACACCCTGCAGGTGAACACAACCCCTTCCCGCAGGGATATCTGCTGGGATATCTCCTTCTACCTCACATTCTTCCTGCTCCTATTCGCTGCATCCTTCCCCTTATCTGCACCTCTCCTCTTCCTTCCGTGCCTCCAGCCTACCAAGTAAAATAGGGCTTGACAACCGCACAATAAATTTTTTAAAGTGTATGCTTTAGGGATATTTCTTCCTCTGAATATTTATTCCGGCTTTTACAAAGGAATTTATCCAATTATTAATTCAACGAGAAAAACTAGAGAAAAAAATATGTGATCAGACAAGCCCAACTTCAAGCCACGTATTCAGGTAACAGAACTATTTTCAGTTATTTTGACGTCGGTTTCAAAACAGAAGGGTAAAGTGAATGAGTTCTAAAGATGAGAACTGGCCAGGACTTTGTGCTCCATCTGAAAATAGCTGTGGAACACTAACAGTGCTGCCCTACCAGCATGCACTCCCCCAGCACACATCTCAAACTGCACGTTGTGCTGCGGCTCGGAATTCCAGCCCCATGGGGAAGGAGGCTGAAGTAATTACGAGCTACCTGTACATTCCTCAGCACTGGACTACCAAGGCTGGAGCAGTATCCTGGGTGATCCAGGATATTGCAGAAATTGAAACGGTGGCAGCTCTGCCCCTGTGAGGACTCTGCTCAAATCCTCTGCTCAAATCTCCCGTCTGCAGCCAGGACTTTAAACTGTCCCTCTCACCCCCACTTGGGCACTTCCTGCAGATTTGCAGAACAGTTTGGGGAGAATCACTAAATTTCTACAGTCCATAATTTTTTATGGTACAGACTTCGCTTCCAGATTTTCCTGTTCGTGCAACTCCTTCTTTTTACCTGTTCTAAACACGCAGGGGAAGCATCAAGGACATTGGCTTCAGATGGGATCCACTCACCAGCTAAATCACTGCCTGCAGCCACAGGGGTTTATGGCTTTTCACTCTTTCAATTATTAACTATGCTCAGTTTTCTGCTTAATTTTATCAGATTTTCAAGTGTGTTTAGAAACACACCCAACTACTGCGTTTGAGGGGTGTCTGTGCCACTTCTGTGTCCGTGAGCAAGTTCATTTTGCATCCTTTCCCCCCGAGAGTACTCACTGTAATATTGTTTTGCTTTCCCTCTAAGGTTGAGAAAAGGCACATTATGAATATTCATTTCCCTTGTACAGTCTGGGGCAGCAAAAACATAAACTTGTTCATTTTATGGGTCTGTCCTCTGTTTTATTCCAATATATTTTATTGGGAAAGGGTTGACGGTTTTGACATGTATTATTAACAAACGAGAAACTGCCTAAAATTTTTCACACTGCAGTGATAACAAACATTTCTCAAAAACAGTCTGTGCTGATCAGCCTTGATGTACCACAAACTCCGAGTTTACTATGACCTGATCTTGCTCTTTAGACAGTTTTGCCAACCAATTAACCATTACCTCAGACAAGAGCCATCTAAGTATTAACATTTTCAAATTCTTTTTAGTATTCTACTTTGGGATGTGCTTAAACACAGTCCCTTGGAGGAAACCTCTTTTCCTTCACCTCTCTTTATTATCCCCTAAATTTACCATCACCCAGCTCTCCCTACAGGCAGAAAAGGCTGAAATTTAAGCACATTGTGAGTCATCTGGGTCTGTAAAAGTCAGTATTATACAGACTTTCCTACCAGGGCTGGCATTCACCTTTCTGCTTAACGTTACACTTTCCCAAAAAATCCAAACACGTCACAGGACGTACATAAACACAACTTCATACACATTTATCACCTCCAACATAAGCAGCAGATAATTTTTCTGGGAAAAAAAAAACCCAACCAAACCCAAAATCAAACCTGTTTTTCTCTTGTATCACCTTTAACCTCAGGACGTTGATCAAATACACTTTAAATGGAGTTTTTTCGTAGCCCAAATGGCAGTGCAAGTCTGGAAAGAGCCGTGAGTTGTAAATAATCAAAAGGCAATGGCTGGTAACTGCAAGCACTGCAAATAATTTTCATTTCTGCCTTTAGAAGTAATTCCCTCACACTTATTAGTGCTTTACCGATCATTTATTCGGAAAGTGCTTTGTGTTTCCTCAGCTAAAGCATTCCTTGAAAAAAGAACGCCCTATGCAGGGCAGTTGGAATTCACAAGGCTGAACGGGGGTTGCATGCAAACTAAAATACAAAATGTTGTGATAGGTGTGTGGAAAACTCCTTTGGAATGAGCCTGCTCCTCCTTTAAATCCCTTTGTGAGACACAGCCCCCGTGGCTGGGTGTGCAATTTATGATGGCAAGGAGTAAGGGAAAGATAAAATTTCCACTTCAGCCATCTTTCACTGTTATTGCTTTTGATTGTTTTGACAGGGCACATTAAAAAAAAAAAAATCTTATTTTTCCCTTCTCTGTTTTTTGTTATACTTTCCTTCGATAGTAGTTCCTATGAGTTAAAAACCACATCACACACGTTATACAGCACCAAATCTGATCACAGCAGAGACCTGGGAAGAGTCTCCAATAAAACCACACACACATCCCCTTTTACACCCCAAGAGTCGTTTCGTTTCCTGATGAGAAAACTCCCATTAAGGAGAAACAAAACTCATTTCTGGCTCAGCCCTGGAAGGCGGCGCAGCCCCTCCGAACCAAGAGCAAACGGTTTGCATTACCCTTCCCTCACTCTCAGACATGCATATGCTGGAAAAACTCAGTGGTTTTTCCCTATTCCGTAGACTGAACCCAACTGGGTTTAATTGTGCCACATCCAGAGAGCAGAGTTTGTGGTTAAAGGCAGAATTGTTTTTTCTTTGCCTACACAGGAGCAATACTGGGACAAAACACTGAGCAAATCCACCGTGGCACTGGGCTGTAACTGCAGTGATCCACCCAGCAGAAAGAAAACTCTATTTAACCACTTTATCCAGACACTGACACCTGGCATTCACTTGGTCTCCACGTTTTAACTTTAACTTGAAAATTACACAGAAGTCTTTTTTCAAAAAAAATAGAGTAGTGAAGACCGCTCCTTTTTGAAATAAAAAATAATTAGCATTTTTAATGGTTACTATTTTTCCTTTGAAGATTTAGGGAAAAAGAAAAAGAATTTTGAATATACTGTTTCTGCAAGGCAACACCGCTCCTCCAAACCCACAACACGGCTCCAATTTCACTTTAAGTGCTTGCAAGATTAAGACCCTAAAAGCCAAGGGTGCTAACATAATACACTTATTTTATAAAACTGAAGACAAAGGAATCCAGAACAGATGGAAGAAGGCTTCCTCAAAACACAGACCCAACCTCCCTTTACTTCAAAATAAATATATTCACATTATTTTTAAAGGTAAGTTGTGACAACCTTGTTGATTAGTGCAATTCATGTGGCAGCATTCGCTTTTCCCTTGCTCTGTACTGCATACTGAAAATAAGGCAATTAAATGAGAAAATTAATTCCATTAATTAAAAATGTTCAGTCTCAAGCAAGACAGAACGATCTGAGTGAGAATTACAGCTGTATAAATGTACATAAACCAAAATGTTTTCCTTGACATGTACTTTCCTTTAGGAAGGATAAATTTTGCAGCACAAAGCAATGATAACGCTATTTTAACAGCATCATAAAGCTGGAGAGAGATATATAAAAGGTCTGTTTTATCTTTTAAAGAGAAACCCCCTGATGTACATAGGAAAATTTACAAGTAAAATACCACCCTTCCCACAAATTCCTTACTGGTGAGCCTGAGTGAAAACTCTGGTCAAGTCAGGAAAGAAAATCATTAAACTTTGCTGAATCCATAAAGCACTGTAGCTGGAGTTTCAATACAGATCATTTTATAGTAAAATTAAAATAGAAGCCCTTTTTAATTATATAAAGTATGCACATTATTACTGAGGAGAGAAATACACGCTTTCCTCAAGAACCATAAAATTGGCTGCTGGGAATTAGACTTCAGCTGCAATTATTATATGGTCCTATAAAGGATATTGAAAGTCTGATAAAATTGCACCCTTGTCATGTAACAGCGATGCTTAATGCTAAATAACCACTCTGCAGCATTCCAGTCATAGCTTCCCCCAAACATCATCACTCCCTTCTCACACCGAAAAGAAAACGCAGCAGGATTGGGGAGCTAAAAGTGTACCTAAATATTTGAAATACCAAATGAACAGGTCAAAAGATATGTAAAGCCACACGGAGGCAAAGCAGCACACGTGATAAATGAATACTGATGGCTGTTTATAAAGGAGAGCTCTCCATGGATACCCACCCAACCCTCCATGGACACTGCCCAGCCCTCCATGGACACTGCCCAACGTTGCAGACTACACAGGATGAGAGGGAAATAAGAAAGAGCAACACAATGAAGCAGAGTGACAAAGACCAGTGCCATACATTCCTCACGGCTGCTTTCCTTCTCCTTGCAGCGTGTGTTGTAAACTGTGAGTCTTTGTTATGCCTGCACACAGCTACAGGAGACTGGCTGGGCTTCTCCTGGAGAACCTGGAAAGTGCTTTTACCTCAGACCTCCAGGTAAGAGCATGGGCCTAAAACCTGAAGATATTTCTCATCCCACAGACTCCATCGCACTCCCAACTCAGCCAGGCTGAAGTTTTTATGGGTATTAAGAATATCAAAGAAATACTTCTGTGACAGGTGACATAAGGCACGTGCCGGGGACGGTGGGGCAAGAGAGAGGCTGTGGGGTGTGGGAGCAGGGCTGTAAATTTTGCTTCTGCAAATGGGGGAAAAGAGAAAATTCTTTCTCCTACAAAGAAGTCCTGACAAAGTCCCTCACCATTCCAACAGCATGGGTGGGATATAAATCCTACCTTCTCCTCCAGGCTTTAGTCTGATCTGCTGCTCAGATCCCAGCACCTGTGATCGTGCCAGGCTTCAGAAAGAAGCCTCTGCACAAGAGCACACGAAGGATCCCACACAGCTCTTGTTTGACACCACTTCTCAGTCGTGAAAAAAGCCAGACTGCTCCAAATCAAACCTACTCAGCTCCCAAATTATGGCAGGAAACTGCACCGTGTGTTAGTGCGGAGATGGAGGGGCTGCAGTGCCTCTCCCCAGCGCTCACTGCTGGACCCCCAGGCTGCAGATACGTTGGGAATGTTTTCATGGAGGGGTTTCTTTCCAAGCCAGAGCTGTGGGTGCCCATCCCATGCCCACAGTGCTCGTGCCAGGCAAACTGCCTGTGACGGTCAGGACCCTCTCCGAGCTATCTGCTGCTCCCATGGCATGGGCAGGTGGGCAGAGGGAGCTGTTCTTGTTCAGTGGAACGTTACTGAGACTCTGAGCAGGAAATAAGTGAAGGAAAACTCACAGACCACAGCTGACTAACCTAAAACCAACATTTCTGAGGCAGTTGGGGCCCAGGAAGTGCATGGTGAGTCCCTGCACCCCTGCAGAGGGACTGGACACTGGGCACTGCTCAACTATGGACGGGAAAGCCTAAAAGATTACATTTGTTAGCTCAGACTGAGCATCTGAAAACACTGACCTTTCTACCAGTTAATCATTAAACTAAAACATTAAAAAATGAGTTTTTGTTTGAAGTATGCATGACATGAGCTCCTTAAATGGTAAAACCAGTAAAGGCCAGGGTACTATGAAGCCTTAAAAGTATTTCAAAGTATTAATTACACCTCAAAACCCCTCTTGAGGTATTTTGAATATTGTATATAATGTTAATGCTTTATAGAAGTATAAAATGACACACACAGAGCCATGTGCCAACAGCTCAGTCAGGCCAAGATGTGGCAGTGGAGACTTGGGCTCCTCACTCCCTCTCAGCTGTGGGTACAGTTGCAAAAAGAAAAATCTGTTCAGGCAGTTATTTATTTAGCACTGGGGGAAACAAAAAAAAATCAACTCCCAAAATGTAAAAAGAAATGAACTGAAACCAAGTGCCAAACAAAGAAAGTTTGGATGCCAAACAAAAGGGAAGTTGAAAACACATACAATAAAGGCCTTTGAATAAAATTTATGATCACACTTACAGTGCACAGAACTGAAATTTGGTAGTGATTTAATTTTCAGTAAGGCTTTTCTTTTGTTTTTTTTGGAAGGCATGACAAGTTTTCTCTATCCTTTAAAAGTACAATTACTGCTGTTTCTTGGTGAAGCTTCGAGATGCCTTTTTTTTTTGTTAAAATTGTCTGAACCCTCTAACAAACAAACTACTGAAGATCACACAGTATCATAATAATATAAATTGATTCATACAAAAACATTAACATGTAAATGCAATGAGAAGTCATGAAATGTGCCACAGTTACAGCTCTCTCCATTAGAAACAATACAGGAGTGTATCAGTTGCCAAACAAAACCATTGCTCCTATTTACCTTATTAAAGGTAGGAAAAATGCCCAGTAGCATTCACACAAACACGAACCATCAGTTTCTCAGAATAAGGGAATAATTTGCTTACCTGGAACATCAATTAATCTCTTATAAACATTCAAGAAGGCTGCCTCTGCTTCTTTGCTTCGTTTGCCCAATGCATCAATCTAAAAGGGGAGATGAGAAAAGAGGCTTCAAGACTTGTTCCAATACAACTCTCACACTCAGAGCTACAAATATAAATTAATAGGTTTCATGTAAAACTAGTAAGTACACAAAAAGGGAACCCAAGTCTCCTGTGTACAGCTCCTATAGAAGCAGCCTTAAAAGATTGTTCCTGCCACATTTGTACTGAATATAAAGTCCATTTTTCAGCACAATAACAAGCATCCATATTTTTATGAACACTCCTGCCTGTTGTGATTCTTTACTTTAAATCTTTATAAAAAGCCTGGTATTTGCCAGGCAGATTCTCTCCTCAACAACTGTTTTCCTTTACCACTTATTGAGATCTAACACAGCAAACGGAACCGCGGCCACTTCTGACGTCCCACTCTGCCTTTATTGTGGTAAATAGATTTTTCTATTATTTCCAATAAGCCTGTGAGGGGATGAAGAGATGAACTTGTTGAGCATCCGGTGATACTTAACACTAAATAACTGTGAATCTTCTACACGCAAAGAAGTTTTCTAATACAGCTCAGGCACAGTCTGAGTCTGCACTCCTGAGCTCCTCTGACCTGCTTCTCCTTGTGTTCTGTAACATACAATACTCATCTAAGAACTTATTTTTATCATTTTATTATTTTCCCCCACGTCTGTATTTTCATCTAAAACTCCATTTTACAAGGAAAGGCAGCTTAACGGCTCCGAGAATAAAATACGTATTTCACAGCAACTTCTTTTTGGTAAATACTTATTTTCCTATTGTACTAGAAACCAGAGGATTAACTATTACTAAATATTGACAATAAACAACCAAACTGACTCAGGATCAGATCCAGAGAGTTAATACTCCAAAGCAGAGGGACAGAAAGGGAAACAGGAAAGCCTGACACAGCTCTATGGCAGCTTATCCAAATCAGGAAACCAAAGGCATGGAGATTATCGTTCCCATATTTTAATAAAAGGCAAGGAAGGATCTGAAGAACTGCGGATACAAAGGCCTGATATCAATTCTTCTGTGTATTTGAAAGGCAGTGAATATTATGGAACCATTTAAAGGTGCGGACGTCACCGCGGCCTAAAAAAAGGAAGGCCCTGTCTGAAAAACGTCCTTGAATTCTTTCTCTACATTATTGATTCAGCAGATAAGGCAGAAACAATGGCCAGAGTTTACTGTATCTGTATTTCAGGAAAGTATCCGATATTTTATTCTGCAGGAGGGGGATTTGCAGCACTGGGAAGCGTGTGACCAGGCCAGGGCTTTGCCAGCGCTCGGGCTCGGGGTGCCAGGGAGAGGAAGCGCGCAGGGAGGAGGGGAGATAAAGCAGGAGGGTGCTGCGGGGTCAGCCCTGGTGCCACTTGTGTTTACTTTACACCGAAACGCCTCTGTGAAGAGAAGGGAAAGATTTGGGAAGGGAGAGGAGGGCGATCCTACAACGTGGATGATTAAATAATGCAGGGAGTCGGTGTCGGAGGGCAGTGTGGGACAGCGCGGGGCAGGTGGGATCAGCCTCATGGAAGTGACTTGTAGGGATCATTAGGGGCAGGATTAAGGCCAGAAAACCAAAGGACGAGGACAATCGTAGAAATCACACAGAAGCACAATGCACAACATATAAGCCAAGAAAAGACTTGGAGGGGAGGAGGGGTCAAGGAGGGAAATAAGGACACGGGCAGCGTCCGCACAGCATTTGGCAGCAGCAGCAAGGAAATCTTGGGAGATACGGCGAGAGGCTGCGAAGAGACGAGTTCTGGCAACAGAATACAAGGTTGTATTTAAAGAAATAAACCAAGTTCCTCTTTCATTTACATCTCCCCAGGATCTGGATTAATTTATGGAGATGGGTGGAGGTGTGGTGTAACTGAAACCTGACCTATTTGCAACTTATCAAGGGGTATTGGAAAAGTGATAAATGAGCATCAGATGTCGATATGATGGAGGACGTGGAGAGCAGATATAAATTCTCAAGAAGAGCTGGCCATGCTGGTCTTTCAGAATTTAGCAAGAAAGACCATGGAAAGGCACTGGAATTGCCCAGGGCATCCAATGTGCTGCAGAGCAAGGGATTGATGGTTGTGAACAACCCATTTAATAATTTGAATTCGAGCGATCACAGATGGACTGATGCTCATTAGGGGACGAGAACAGAAGCAATTCGAAGAGAACATTTTCACACGAGGAGTACTTGAAATGAGCCTGTGGAACGAAGTGCCAAAGGCAGGGAGGCCCTGGGATGTGTAAATCCATGCTGGGGAGTGTCAGGCACCGCTCGGGGATGGGGTGAGAAGGAAGGGGCACCACCAGGGACACTTGTGCAGTGGAGCTGTTTCATGGGTGCACAGAGACTCTCTGAAGGCCAAACCACACCATATGTTACGCTTCTGGACTTCAACGTTCCCACATACAATTTTCTCTCGCTGCTGCTCGGCAGAGAGCAGCCAAATTTAAATTACTATTATTAAATACAATTAGCATTACAGCTCGGATTCTGTACTGTATTTTGAAAAATTCATTTGCCCCTTTCAGGAAAAGCAAAGCATTTAAAATGCTTCCATTTCTGGGAAATAACAGGATGGATTTGTTTTCCTATTACAGTTTTTCCACATTTTAATAAAGAGCATTTGTACTTTTATTCTCTCTAAGTATTATAAAAGGTATGGTTTATTTGCTCCTTACCAGTTATAGAGTGATGGAAATATAAACCAGATTTGAAACAACGTCTTCCAGGGAGATCAGAGACTTTCCAAAGGAAGCAGTTTGTAAATCACAGGTATTTTACACCTTTTTTCACCCCCAAATTCAGAACCAGAATTCCAAACAATCCCACCAGGCAGAAATATGGTTTTATGTTCTAGTTGTTAAAAAAATAAATCAACCTGTCTGGTTTAAAGTTCTACTAAAAATGAGCACTGCAACTATTTTATAACTTAAAATAAAATTTAGAAAAAGCACTATGACAACTTTAACTAGAATAAAAAAATAATTAAGCATGCCAGCACCCAGGTGCATAAGGAAATAAGGGGGGGAAAAGACATCAAAAATAGCAAAATATAAATGAAGTCCAGAGAGAGAGGAAACAGAGCACTGAAATGACATGGAAACATTTGGAAGTTCACTGAAAATTTTTCAAATCAAAGTAAAACTGGTTCAGGAGCCAACAAGGCTGAGCTGCAATCAGCTCACATTAAACAGTTGAACTACATTATAAAACTCTTGCTGAACATTTTTATTTGACTCTAAAAACTTCAGGGACCCTGAAAGAAGTCAACTTATAATTACACTCGCGTTGTCTTGACACGAGCTTAGCTCCAAATCTTAATTTATCTAAACCAGGCCCCATTATGTCTTCTCTGAGCAGAAAGAAACAACAGTGACCTCTGTATTCCCCACCACCCCCATAAACATATGTTCACTTTTAAGTTTTGGCATCCTATTTGTCTTGATAATACCACTGGCGCTGCAGTGAGATAACAGAACTGAGACACCAGGAACCCTCCCTGCTCAGCACAGCCTTCATCTCGCTCTTCATCCCTGAAACATCGCCGCAGCTACGCGGAGGAGCCGCAGCCAGACACGGGGCTGAGACCAGCCCTCCCTGTGTCCACCTTGTTTTTCCAGGTCAGGCGCTCTCCTGAGTTGTTGCTCGGGGTACCAAGGTCACCCTGCAGGCTGAATGTCTCCCCTTCCCCTCCAGAATCGTCTCCCTCCAACCTGCCTGTGAAGATCTCCGTGGTCTGATCCCCCTCTCCACTGCTTGTTGCCTGACACTGCTGGCTTGCTCCCCCAAAAGCACGGACAGCCTGGCTCAGGAGCACTTTTCCCAGTCTAATACCTGCAGCACCTGGCTAAAATCAAACTATCATCAATGAAATCCACGGATTTATCTCCACATTTACGTAAGCACCATAAATGTGGCACCTAGGCCAGGGAAGGTGCTGAACGCAGTTTAACCGAAGGTTGCCTCTTTCAGCTATGTCCAGTCAAGTTCAGAAAGATAAAAGCAAAGCCTGTGGCTTTAGTGTGGAATCTGTCACTTTTTATGCAGCAGGAGATTTCAGCATTAATTCAAGTCTGATGTTTACTGCCCTCCAATCTCCTGAGCACAGGTCTGCAGGGCTGGGATGCTCTGGGCTGTATGAACGTGGTATCGCCTCATGGACTGCAGTCAGACTGAAGGATGCACAACTCTGTTCCTGAATTTAAAGATGGAACGGGATGATGAAGCTCTCTGCAAGGAAGCTGGACTGCCAGATGCCAGCACATCCTGCACTGACACTTGAATTCTCTGGACTGACGGGTATCAGCACATTAACACATTGCAGAGCACGAGACCGGCACACGTGCTGCTCGTCTTGGAGCCACTGGGATCATTCAGCAGAGCTGGATGATTGGGATGCTGGACTCAGCATGCCAAAGACAGCTCCTTTGTGAGGGGCTCCCAGTGCTGCATCTGTCTGGCATTACCAAGGCATTGGTGATTTACTCTCAGTGCCACAAACACGAGTGTTCACACAACTGTGCTCAACATGAACTTTGCAGTCCCAGCTTTCCCACTTATCCTCACAGTTCTCCAATTTAATTCTCACTCTCATTAACCACCTTAACATGTCTTTTACTCTTCTGCACATAATCTGGAACTAATTTATCAAGTAAAAAGAAATTATTTAAAAGAGAAGTTATTTTTCTGTTCTGATTTTTAACAAATGGATGCCTTAAGGAGACACCCATCCTTCTTCCCTTACACATCTTCTGTCGTATTGTTTTGCATCATGAACTTTTTCCATTTGTCTTCAATTACTTCAAGTTACCAAAACACCATTAAGAACTGGAAGAACCATATGAAACAAAGGGAAAAGCATGAGAACAACTCATTAAAGCACTACTCTTCTAAGCCATGCTGTATTCTTCAATAACTGCTTTGGAATCAAATGGTGGCTGTAGCAGGATTATTAATGCATCAGTCTTGCTTTGAAGCCTTTACAATACAATTGACTTCATTTCCCTTTCTTAATACCAAGAGATATCTACATCAGTAAATAAATTAATTTAAAAAATTTGTAATTTACAAATTAATAAAAATATATAGTTCACCATCCCTGTTAATTTATTTTGCCACTGACAAAAGAAAAAGTAAAAAGTTCTTATTTTTAGCTTTGTTGCAATTAAAACACTTTTGCAGCAAAATTAAAAAGAAATTATTTCTGTGCAGTTGCTTAAGGCATATGGTGTGGATCTTAGCTGGGCTATAAATTCTTTAACGGAATTAAGGACTTCACAGTGGATCCAGTACCAATCTTTGACAAAGCTGCTTGGGTCAGGACACAGGTACAGCACCAGGAAAGGGCCTGGGAAGGGCACCCCTGCCTCAGCAGCTTGTTGGTTTAACCTCAAGTTAAGCAGAGAGCTTTAGGAAGGACTCGAACCCCTCAACTTTTCAATTCTGTTCCCTCCACTGCAAAACAGCTGCAACCTTGAACCCTTAAAACCTCCTCTTCCTTTCATGCCCAGATAAATCCTGATTTTCCCAGACAAACAACGCTGCCATCCCCTGAGGAATGTTCTCACAGGACAGCTTCTTGCTGCTTTTCCAATCTTTGATCTTCCTTCCCAGTAAAACAGCCCAGCCCAACATGTGCCTGCAGATATTGACAGCAGAGCCACAGCTCTGATTAACTTAAAATCCTGTTTGCCACCCTGCCTTCGGATCAGCGGGTGTGCTGTCCCTGCTGGACCTCTCCTGGAGCCCTGGATAACCCACCTGCCTCCCTCCCCACCTCTCTGCATTTCAGAGCAGGTTTCCTGCTCTAGTTGTTCTCCCAACCCATCCATGGGGCAGGCAGGGAGCAGCCCTGCTCCCTCCTCCTGCCTCTGCCGTAGCATGATTCAGCTCAGTGGCCCGGTGAAAAACTGAGGAAGGAGAGGAAGAATTTATTTTCCATTGTGCTGGCAAACTGAACTGACTCATCCCATGCCTTTGCTGGGCTCAGCACAAGGGAGGAGGTGGGGACCCAGGGCTGGGGTAAGGACACCCCACGGTACCGGTCCCTCACCCGCACGGATTGGGAACGGCACGAAACCAGAGTGACAAGGAGGGGATGGCAAAAGGAGGCTAAGAGAGCCAAATGTTACCAAAATTCCCTTTTATCGATCAATCTTTGCAGTATGAAAGTGGATTAACTTTGTTAGTGTCTGTATTAGCTCATGTTATACACTCTGATGTAATGACACGTTACAATTTTACTGGAGGCTTTGGTGATTTTCATGCTCAGGTAAAACAAACCAAAGGACAGCCTGGTCCTGGCAATAAGGACTTTGCTCATGGAAGCTTAGAGCTGTCCATGATGAATAAAGGATACTCCTAAACACCAAGCTAATGCCAACATCCCAGCCCCTCTGACACACTATTTAAACCCTCACAGTGTTTTCTGGTGTCACAAACCACGAACTCCAGCAAGGCTGACCCCAGGGATGCCTGGATCCATAGACAGGCAGCGGGAACACTGTGGAATTAGGGCTAATTTGCAAAGTTTTACTCCAATTAATAAGTGTGGGTGCTAGTGATTTGTCAAATTGTGTTGCATCTGAACTTTAAGGGGTGTAAAAACCTTGTGTGAAACCAAATATGGGGTGCTCTAATTCGGCTGCACAATGAATAATTATTTACCCTTGTAATTCCACACTTTGCGTCCCAGCCTCTCTCCTCAAGTCAGCACAGGCCAGTGGTGAATTTTCTTAATGCTAAAAAGGCAAAACAAAGAGCTGACCCCTAAACAGGGGACACATTCTTCCCCCAGAATTGAAGGAACATCTTTCTAGTGAATAGACCAGCAAATCATTTGTTCTGTCACTAAAGAGGGAGATGTCAGAGCTTGCCAGTTCTGATCCTTGAGGTTCTGTGACAGCACCAGGATGGAGAACATCTCCAGCCATGGCCAGCCCAGCCATGCTTGGTGTGGGAAATGGGGCAAGGAGGAAGGGGAGAAAGCCAGGACAGAGCAGCCTGGGCTGTCCCACATCACCCCCAGCTTCCCAGCAGCAGGAGCTACGTGTCAGCTGAGTGGTGCCCAGATACCTCCCCTCCTGCCTCTGAGCAGTCACCCGGAACCCACAATCGTTGCTCTCCCTCACGGATGTTCCAAACTTTTGTTTAGGTGTTTTAAAAAAAATTAGGTCAGAGGAATCCATGTGAGAGGGAGCTCATTAACCACCTTTGTGCAAAATCCACCTGCACAGAAATGCCAGGATGCAACCTTTTCCTGGTGTTTTATACTGAGCTCACCCTCTTGCTTCTCTTTTACCACAAAGCAAGACCAGACACCAGCTTGTATAGAGCCTCATAGTAAATCTGTAATAAATAGAGGCAATTCTGTAATAAATACAGGCAATTCTGTAATAGATACAGAGGTAATTCTGCAATAAGTTCAGAGAGAATTCTGTATTTGGAGAAACAGGGACTGGATTCTAACGACACTCAGCAGAATACCTGGCCCGGCCCAGCCCTCCCATCCCCATTCCTTCCAGCACACTTCAAGCTCTCTTTTTTTCCCTGAGGATGAGAAGACAGTCCTGACCCTGCGAGCTGCACCAGTGCTGCCTGTTGGAATGCTGAATAAACTGAATTTCCCACCACTGTTCCCGTTCCCCCCGAGCGCGTGGCAGCGGCACAGCGCGCCTCGGTACAGACAGCCCACCAGCTGCCAACAGGAATTTCAGCACTTTGTCAATTATGTAAAAATAAAGAGGATTTGGGTTGGTCCTCCCCAAAGTTACCCTAGTAGTCTCTGCTGCCTTGGTACAACCTGCCTGGCAAGTTGGAGAGGAACCTGCAAGAGCTTCAGAAGGGGAAGGGAAGGTGCATGGCGCCTGTCGCTGCTTCTGGTGGGATGTGTAAAGTTTGGGATTTTGCCTGTTATCCCCATAGCTGACAGCTGTCCCAGGAAGGAAAAAGGGATATAATAGGATAGGCTCTGACTGTATGTGAGAGTCTCTGCAGTTCTGTCCCTCCCCTGCAGGTCAGTGTCTCCTCTCAGGGATGCTCTCGGCCCTGCAGCAGCCACCCCATGTGCTCAGCAGGGAGAGCTCATCTGCCTGTGAGATGCTGGAATATATTTAAATCACCTTCCTCAGGAAAGATGTTGTTTAAACTGCAATCAAGCCAGCCAAAAATAAATAAATAATCATTTACACACTTCTGTAAACAAAGAAATGAAAGCACCGTGGAGCTGCGGTTACCCCAAGAGTGGGTCATGACCTCTCCCTGCTTTGGGGAACAGAACTGAGATGCAGAGTGGACTTTAAAAGAGAATTAGCTGCCAAAAATATTCACTTTTGGTTAATAGAGGGTTTTGATGGGACTTCCACTGAAAAGCAGGGAGGCTCTGGGCCCAAACACGAGCGCTGGATTTTGATGTATGCTGTTGACTTCCCCAACACAGAGCAATTTGTAATAGCTTTGCCACGCTGTTGTTTTCAAAGCTCCTGCTACATCACAAGCATTTATTTCTGACCACAAAATTACATTTATTCAACAGAAAGCAGCTCAGGGTCTTTAAGAGGTTAACTTCTGGAGTGCTTGGCTGCTCTCCAGCCTCCCTATGAGCATCAGTGCTAACGCAAGGCACACAACAGCACCCAGGCTGGCCGTGATTAATAGAGTGCTGAACACGCTGCTTTCCACATACACACACTTTTCATTCCCTTGCTTCCATAGATCATGGACTTATCCTCAAAATATCTGACTGAAATTGAATTTGGCTTCTCTCTCAACCGTTCATTTCCTATGTTATGCAAGGTTATATCCTTTTCTGCATGAGCAGAACCAAACCAGCTGCAGCTTTTGAGAAGAAAATGTGTTTTCAATTATGAAGTTGGCCTGAATATTGAACCACAGTTCTACTGCTGCTCTAATTGAGCCATCATGGAGTGAACGTACAGGAAAGAAATTGTATTAATTAGGTTTGGAAATTTAACATAAGGAAATTAAAGGGGGTGTAATAAAAAAATAAGACTATCAGCTCAGGAATAGTCCTTCAAAATGCAGAAGGAACGTAGGTCTGAAGTGGTTTAGGCACACACATTATTATTACTCCTTCAAAGACATGATTAGTAGTTCCAGCACATCAAACTGATTTTCAGCTTCTGTTGTCTGCATATGGAAAATTATGAAATTACTCGACTGACCAAATTAATAGTTTAAAGAGCAATTCAGCTAAGTGGGGAGCCAGAGTGGTCTCATCAGAATGGCAATATCCTTAAAAGTACTTGCTCTGGGAGAAGAATATGAGAAATGGCTTTCACAGACACCAAGTCCAGCACGTTGTTTTGGAGTCTGTGCCTTGGAGGGTTCTCCAAATGAGGGATTACTGCATTACTGTTGGACAGTGCTCTTATGCCACATGAAAAGAATGCTAATGACCTCAGGAAATCCTTTCCCAGCCTTAAAATATCTGTCTGATGACTTCACAAATACAGATTCCAACATTAGATTTCCATACCACAACTTCAGTTCTGTAAATTAACACAGCCCAAGAACATCCCTTCTTCTTGCTTCTTTTCTTTTTTTTCAGATTTCATGTACAAATAACCATCCACTGGTGTACCCGTGGTAAAGCACAGTGACCTACCCAAAACACAGCTTATTCAGATGGCTGCTTGCAGGAGTACCTCCCCAAAACACAGCTTATTCAGATGGCTGCTTGCAGGAGTGCCTTGCAAATTATAGATAATAATCATGTCATGATTGCATGATAAAGCTCTTTAACCTTTCCTGATTCTGTCCTGTATTTAGCCCAGCACAGGGAGAACAAACCATTAATAAGTTGCACCCTCAAGTTAATGGCAAGAAAAAGGAAAAGCAAGGCAGAGATTTAAGATAGAAATGACAGGAATTTTACACTTCCGAAATTAATGACTTTTAACTGTCTTGCTCACAATAGCCTATTTACACCACCCAGACCTTAAATCTTCCAGGGAAGGCAGAAAAGTTACCCACAGATTTCAAAAGAACAATACCATCAGCTCTGAAGCAGACACAACATTCTGTTAAATTAGAAAACTGCCTTCACATTTCCATTAAGATCCTAAATAAGGAAAAAGTGCTATAATAAAACTATTCTCCAGTGATGAATTAATAGGGGCTCATGCTGAACTAGGAATGCATTTGAAAATTTGTAGTATGCTAAATTCCATTTCATAGTGCTTTCACTTTAACTCTTATCATAAAAATTCCAGTTACTTAACGCACTGAGATCTACACAAAAAAAGTTATTTCCAAGTACTAATGGAAACTGAATATTTGATAACTGGAACAGTTTTTATCTGAATGAATGAGATAAATAACTAAGGAATACAAAATGTTCTGCTTTGTCCCGTATTTATAAATTCATATGATATAAAGGGGAAATAGTGGGGGAAGTATCAATATTCCATGCTCAAACTGAAGAGAAAAATTGGCTGAAGTGACCTGTGGGTTTGTTTAAAAAAGCCAACTGGCCCCAGGTTTACCAGCAGCTCCCATAAATCGTGTTTGGGAGGGAACATAAATACCTGAGCTTAACCTCCCCTCTCTCCAAGTCACGTCAGGCTCACCGAGGCACAGTTCAAGGACAGTTTAAGTCAACCTGAGCTGACACATTTGTGCTGCTCCTGCCCCTGGCTTTGCCCTCCTGGCCTCTCCCTTCAGAGCTGCTGCTCTGAGCCCACCTGGTGGGAAACTAAGCCAGGAAAAAAGGGGAAAAAACCCCAACTTTGTGCTAAATGTGGGATCACACCAGAAAAAGTGCTGAGGAAGGGCAGGGGGTGGGGAGCAGGAACACAGTAATATCCATGTAAAGCTGCTTAAATACCTTTGCTTATTAGGGAGCTGCCTCCACCCTCTGACCTGCTGGCCCTCCCTAGAGCCCAGAGCCCTGTGGACAGTCAGACCACTTGGGATTGGCAAAAGCCCACTTCCCTTCTGATGTGGAATCTAATTTATTATTCCATCCCAAAAGTACCTAATTCTGTCTAAGAGCAGAATCTGAGCAAAGGATGGGGCAGCAGCAGCAGTGGGGGTGGAGACAGGAGTCAGGAGCAAAAATGTGGTGGAGACTCTCCCACAGGGAAATGGAGAAGCTGCATCGGGCAAGGAGCTTTCTCCTCACTTCTGAATGAACAGCTGGTGGTGCCCCAGATGTGGTGCCCCATATTCCCACCCACAATGCCCAGGGAGGCTGCTCCTACAGCATTCCCGACCTCCTGCTCCAGGACACTCGCTCTGCAGCAGAAAGGGCCCTAGAAAACATCTGCTCTCACCACTTCTCCACTTACCTCTGTTTTATTTCCTCACTGCTGTTATCTATTTTTAAAAACCCCAAAATCATAGAATCACTGGAAGGTTTGGGTTGGAAGGGACCTGAAATAGCCCATCTCATTCCAACTCCCTTGCCACATGCACCTTCCACTAGAGCAGGTTACTCAGAGCCCCATCCAGCCTGGCCTCGAACACTTCCAGGGACAAATCTGGGGCAGAACCTTAATCTGGGGTTGAAAACTGATGAGTGTGTAGTAAAAGCAGGGAAGCTCTGGCCCTATTCCTCCTCCCTGCTCACATCCCATCCCACAGGTACTGTGTGACCAAGAGGTCCCTCTGCCAGCTCCTCCCAGGACACTGAATAACACCTGACAGGTAATAAATTCCTGCAAGGTAATCCCAGGGGCTGCTGGGGTGGCTGTCCTGCTCCCAGCAGTGCTGCTCCCTGAGCCTCTCAGGGGACAGGAATTGAGGCATCTCCAGTGGATTTGAAATGGAGAGAAGCCTATTTGCTTAACAAAACCTGTTTTTGAGATACCCAGAGCAGTCATCTCCTGATGTTTTAGAAAGTCAGCCTTAACAACAACCAGAAACCAGATCTATATCCTGAACAATCAAATATAACTCAACAGAACAGGCTCATATCTTTGGTATTTTGATTTGTCTCCAAAACAAGATACAGTAATTACATCTATAATCAAATACCATAATTCACAGTTTAATGTGGTGCATTTATGTAGTCAATCAAGATTAGTTCAGGTTTTTTAGGTTTCTGAAACCCTGTCTCGATTAGGGAGACTGGAATCACCAGCTCAGAAATTCAGCAGCACAATCTTTTAATGTATTTGTGCTTCATTTGTGTAACAGGGGATTTCCACAACAAATTTTACTCTGGTGAGGTTGAATTTATACCAAAATAAACTTCACTTTTGTACCGGTGAAGCAAAACTACAGAAGAGGAGTGTGTGTGTGAGCCATACCAAGGTAACAGGGAGCTGTCTCCATCAGGGAAGATCTAATGGCAGAATCTCCTTCTCTGTAGCCAAATTTAAATTTATGCTTCTTACTTGATCCTCAGACATTCCCTTCATTAAAGAACAGTGCTGAAAGCACACGTGCACTTTTCAGTCAGTGCATTTTCAGCTTGAAACTGAAGTGAAAAGGTTCTAAGAGCAGTGCAATGCACTCGGAGCAATCCTAAAGTGTAAATTTCCATTGGCAAACGGACTCACGCAAGTCATTCTTTGTTCTCACCAATGTCTATTGGATATATCAAGGACAAAGTTGACCTGTTTATTTTTTTATTTCTAGCAATACTTGGGAAATCAGGTTGTAAAGCAAAAAGTACCATGCTGCTTTTAAATGAGGGATTATTGCCTAGTTGGGACACGGATTTAGCAGGATGTAGAAGTGCCCAGGAATGCAAGCCTCACTAAGGGGAGCTGTGCACTTAAATCCCTATCCTGAAAACACGCTCCTGATCTTCCCTGTGCTGATGGGAACTGCCACAATCTAAAGTCAGTGAACAACTCACGGATTGAGGAAGTGCTGGAACACAAATCTGGAGGGGCAGAGCTCTGTAATGTGTAGCAGTGTGAGCTCAAACCTCCACCCACCACCCCACGCAGGCACGGAGCTTTACAAGGACAAATGTAATTTCCAGCCTCCCTCCCTGGCGCTTTCTGAGCGGCAGAACCACGGCTCCCATCTGGCCACGGCAAAAATGGAAAACTCTCTAATTGGCCCAGCTGCCTTTGCCTATAGAAACTCTTCAGAATAACAACAGTTGGCTTTTAAACTCGTGAGCACTCTGCTCCTGTGTTCTCAGTGAGTGCTGTGAGGAGAAACCCAAGTTGGAGCCAGCACCGGAGCTGTTAACGCTTTCTGCTGCCTTCCCAACAAACACCTGCCAGCCCAAGGTTTTCCACCAGCCCCCTGGAATACAATGTTTTACAGCTGAAAAGCTTTGCAGGGAGAACGATTTGCAGTATCCTCATGTTTGATGAGTGCACTACATCGCATTCATTAAGAGCTCAACCTGTAGGGTCGGAGAGGCCCAGCGAGCTGGATGTGCCACCTGGGTCCCTGCCACGGTGACAGGATGCTCAGGGGGGCTCAGACAGGCTCAGGGAGGCTCAGAGCAAATTGATATGTCCAGTTCAGATTGTCCAGCACAAACCCAGCGTATCACAGAACCACAGAATGGCCTGGGTTGGAAGGGACCTTAAGGATCATCTTGTTGCACCCCACTGCCATGGGCAGGGACACTTTCCTCTATCCCACGTTGCTCAGAGCTCCATCCAGCCTGGTTTTAAACACTTCCAGGGATAAGGCAGCCACAGCTACTCTGGACAACCTCTGTCAGGGCCCCACCATCCTCTCAGGAAAGAATTTCTTCCCAATATCCCATCTAAACCTACCCTCTGTCAGTTGGGAGCCATTCCCCCTTGACCTGTCACTATGTGCTCTTGTAAAAGCTCCCTCTCCATCTTCAGGTGCTGACATTCCCTGCACACAGAAAACACTGAGCCCCGAGGGCTCTGTGCCCACCTGGCCACACACACCCTGCCAGCACCCCAGGCTCATGTGAAGCAGCACTGAAAACACCACGAGAAGCAAAAGAAGCTCTTACCTCTCCCTGGAAACTCTTCAGCAATGGAGCTACCTGTTTGCGCAGGTCCTGGAAGACAGAAGCAGGATATTCCATCAGAAAAACTGGCAAGGACAAGTCATCATCACGTTTTTCCTGACATTATTTTCAGTTCTCAAGCATTACTTAAATTCTGATCGCATTTTATGGGAGCTTTGATTAAAATAGAATTATACCTGGAGTTCACTTTGAGCAGGTCTGAACTTCCAGTTTGACATACACCTGCATCTGCTGCAAATGGTATTAATTATCCAAACTGTGGTGGTGCTGGGTAGGCACTGAATGCCTTCAGTCTCCTAATTCAGCTGAAACATTAATGAGCTTAGCAGTAAATGCCTCTATCTACCTCCACAGCAGCTACACCTCTGAACTTATGCCAAGGAAATTCCCACAAATGGAAGCCAGGCTTAAAGGAAGATGACTCTGGACCATCACTTCAACTGAGAGTGTTGCCATTTTGTAAAATCTCTGTTTTATTTATTATTTTCCCAAGAGTGCTCTGGCTTTAGTCATCAGAGAACTGGAGCACACTGAAGATGACAAGCATTATTTGTTGGTTTCTGTGTAACTCAAAATTGCTTCTTCCAAACTACAACACACTTACTGCTACAAAATTCATTAAAATACTGCCCACAGAACCACTCTAAAGGTTTACAGCATATTTTTACTTAGCAACTGGGATAATTTAGGACAAAAAAGGTATATTTATTGTACGTAACATTTCCTATGGCTTCACTTCTAAACTGGTTTGGGTCTAATTCACTTACAAATTCCATATTTCTTATTATGTGTGTGCTTGAAGAATAAAATCCAGTAACTCTGCAGAGGACACTGTTAGTCATGCACAGCCAGAATGCTGCACTCCTGCTTCTGCCACTGACAAGGCACAAGCAGCCACTTCATAGTGCACTTACACCTGGGAATAAATCTGGGGAGGATTAAACCAATTCCGTGATGCTGCATCACTTGGGATGGCAGCACTGATGCTGCTGAAGGGAAAAGGTGGAATTCCCATCCTTGGGGATTTCCATGGCTCAGCTGACCAGAACTAGTGCTAAATGGGTGCTAAAGAGCCATTTTGAGGGCCAGGTGAGATTTGGTCAGACTCTGGACAATCCCTCCAACCCTGAGTCCTGCGATGCTCTGGGAATACTGCCCACAATTGGGACAGGCACAAACTGCTTCAGCAACCATGAGATCTTCCTACCTGCACACAGCCCACAGTCCCTGAGCTACCTGAACCTTGTGCAGAGGTCACAAAGACGTATTTGAAGTATTTTCTCTACATAGAAAAGGATCTGTGGAGGCCTCGAGCTTTTTGGAAAAGAGGGTGACCTTAAAAAGTTGGGAAATTCCTTTTCCAACACATTTGCTTTTACATCTACAGTCATGCAACATATTGGACGTTAAACCACTCACCAAAACACTCTCAGCTCTGGATTTAATCTGATTTTCCTGAAGGAAAAGTAGGCTCTTGAGAGAAGTGATTTTTGTCATTTAAATGACAAGTCATGCAGAGAGTTGGAGTATCAGGAGTTCTCCCACTCCCTGAGAAATGGCTTAGGGGGCCCAAGGCAAATGAAGCTATCAAAGACAAATGATCAGCCAAATTTCACTTCTGACATGGTTATTGCACTAAAATACAGCTTAATGCCCATCAAGTCAAGGATAATATTGCAGCTTTCTGAGCTCTCTCTTCGGACCCAACCAAACTGTGCTTTCTGTTCTTAGGCAAACTCAAGTCGCCTAAATTTTTCCTGATACATCCTGCTGCCTGTTTTGGGACAGAAAAAGGTTGGACACTGTCCTTGTGGATCACAAACGTCTACAAATCACACTTCCACCAAAGCCAACTGGCAGGTTGAGCAGCTTTTCCCCACTCCCTGCCTCCTCAGGGAGACCTGAGGGCTGTGCACTTTTTAGAACACGTTTTCGTTGTAACCTGATGATGCTGGCATTGAAGAAAGTAACAATAACCTCTGATGGCAAAATAAATGCCCACATTCAAGGCCAAATTCTGGCAGAGGCGGTTTTAGTGCCCAGTGAAATTACAAACAGAATTAGATTTACAGCCCGGATACTGGCACCCTTTATAAAATCAGGAAAAATTATATCACCCAAGCAAAGCAACTTTTCTTGAAATAAAAATCTCAGCTGGTCGGAAGTCACTGGGTTTGGGGCTTTTGTCCCTGATACTGCCTCTGAATTTACTGACTTGTTTGGCAGCAGCCAGAAAAGTGATGTCAGAAGTGAAGGCAGAAATACAGGAGATCTAATCCCAGATCCAGAGGCAGGAGAATGTCATCCTTGCTCCTGTGTCCATGGCAAGCTCTAGCCAAGATCCTGCTATTTAACTGCCTCCTCTGGCACATCCTAACTTCTGACACACAGGATTTGCAGCACTTTTTATTCCATGATATAAACTATGTCAGGCCTTCACCTTCATATTCATCTTGAATAATGAGGGATGTTGTTGTTGGCTGTTTGTAACAGAAACAAGGGGGAGAAGCAGGGGTGGAAAGAAATAGAAAGAGCATCCCAAAGCCATGAAAATAGTTGGTCAAGATGTCAAAAAGGGAGAAAACCTTTCAAGTGCATTCATTTAACAAATCCAGGATGCTAAACACTCATCCCAGCAATCAGAACGTCACCAAGCAAAATTCATGCCATAATGGGAAAGCACGTGCTTGATTCAGACAGCAGCTTGTGGTGGGGGTAAAACTGGTTTTAAAATATTTCCTGATGGAGGAGGAGGCAGCTCAGGGTGATTCAACCCCACTGGCAAACCATGGGTTATCCCACTGCAGTCAATCCAGGGCAGCCCAGCACACATCAGAGCACACACCTGAACGGGGTAAAATGCTTTGACAACTTGAAATCCTCACAACAACTTGGGATCTGTTGCAGCTGAACAACGGAGACAGAGCATCCCACTGCCATTCCCTTCACAGAGCAATCAGCCAGGAAAGGCAACTGCAGGAATGGGATCCAGTGTTTTAAACTCAGCCAAACGCTCCATGCAGGTGAGTGGGTAAATGGCACACACCACAGCAAAAGGCATAAACACCTTTTTCACACCAGTTTTTTCTTTTCTCCCCTCCCTTCCTGGCTGGCCCTCGGAAAGAGTTTATAGGAAAGAGTTTATAGGGTACTTCTACAATTCCTTCCTCGGCGAAACAACATCAAAACTTGAGACAGCTCACAACCAAAGGGAAATAAAAATAAACAGACAGAAGTCAGGAATACATATGCCTCGAGTCACAGCTCTGCTGGGGAGATTTATTTTTGGCAGTTTGGAAAAATTTCTCATCAGACTTTGTCTCAAAATATTACACTGAACTTCAAACGGAATTTTACCTTCTTTACACTAAATTGAACAGGAAGAAGGACGTTCAGTTCAGACCCAGGGGAATCTGCAGTGTTGGTTAGCAAGGACACCGCGTGATTTATTATCTGTTTAAAGTGTGGTGGCCTTTACTGCCTGGGCTGTGATCAAAACAGGAAAAGCATCCAGGCTCCAGCCCTCACACAGCTACCAAACCACTGCGGCCAAGCAGAACAGCTGAAACGGGTCCATGCAACTGAACATTAAAACAAATTATAATTTATCAACACAAACACACTGAAATATTTGAGTATAGAAATACAATCCCATTATTAGCCTATTTTTCCCTGCCATCTAAATACATGCATTCTTTCTCTCTGGATGATTTATCGGGGTAGAGCAGCTTTCTGAAAAAGGCTCTATCACAGACAACCTCAGTATCTGATGAAGAGCCCATGAATTAGGATACTGTATCATTATCTGAATCAAATCTGATGGCTGAAAGCTAATATAGCATTTCCTCTTTACAAGAGTAAAAACAAGGAGTTTATATTTTGATCAAGTAGCTAAACAATGAAATCTGAATCCACATAATTTTTAACTCCCTTTCCATTCTCATTAAAAATAACTCCACAGAAAATAAACCAAGAATAAATCTATGCTAAAATCCTGGGCAACAAATGCATCTTTCTGACAACTAAACTACATTATTTATCTAGATCTTAATACCCTCTGTACAGTACAAAGGACATAGAAATGGTCAGGCTACCAACGCTGTATTTGTAATTTACTTGAGGTCTGAAGCTACATGAGCACCTTCTGATCTCCTCACAGGCTGCTCCATCTCATTTACCTCCCAAATGCTTATCTCTAAATGTCACAACAAGAGCCCTCTGACCCCAGTTTGACAAAGTGGTCCAGTGAGACTGAGCTTGACCTACACACCTTTATCATCCACACAAGCACCGTGCTCCTGTAAAACAAAACAACCCAAAAAGCTGGGTGAACATTCCAGCGCGGGCCTCCCGTGCCACATTTCCTGCCAATCGTTCCGTGCTTCGTCTGCTGGAGCCCCGCACGGGCTGGGGAATGTCTGTGTGTCTGGCACAGGAATCCTAATGAGAAGCAGCCCACTGTTACAGCGTGGGTGACATCACCAGTTCAGCTGTCACAGCCCATGCTGGAGCAGCCTCATCACCTGGAGATGCTGCGGCTGCCCTGCTGCCTTCCCCTTCCGTGTCCCCTTCCCTGCTTGCCCGCATGGAATAAGGCACTGACAAGGGCTCTGCACCATTGGCAGGGGCTGGACAGCCTGACCCCAGATTCTTTCTTGTAAGAACTTAAAAAAACGAAACAAAAAGAAAAATCCCAGTGCAGAACAACCCCCAGGACATACTGGCTGTGCAGGAGGGGGTTTGTAATTCCATCAACACCGAACACTTCCCATCCCTGGACGTGTTCAAGGCCGGGTTGGACGGGGCTTGGAGCCACCTGGGCTAGTGGGAGGTGTCCCTGCCCATGGCAAAGGGTGGAATGAGATGAGATTTAAGGTCCCTTCCAACCCAAACCATTCCATGACTCCATGATAAGAAACAGCACAGCTGAAGGGGAGCTCTCCTGTCGAAAACTGTGCCAGATTTATGCCCCTCTCCCCGGAGGCAGCGTGCTGGGAGGGTGGATATCTGTTCCTAGGGACTGGGAGGATGTTTACCCACGTGCCCTCACAGCCAGGGCTCCATACACTCCATCCACCCCGTTATTATCTCCACAATGCTGCTGAGCTTCCCATAAATACAGCTGAAAGGGGGAGAGGTGAGAGGCAGCCAAGCATGAAGGATTTGGGAAGAACGCTGGCATCAACTTCTGAGGTGTGTTTGATTATTGTGTACTTCAAGGACACAACTTGTCACTATGAAACACACAAATCAGCAAGTTAACTATAATTAGGAGTAAGCAGTTCTGCTGGTTAATTAGAGAGAGGCAGCAAGCACAGATGCTTCACCCTGCTATGGGGAAATGGGTGGAGGGGTTGGGATCACTCAGACACTCACCTACCAGTGCACAAGTTTTAAATATTATTTCTTTGCACTACAAAAAAAATCCAGAATATTCCAATTTTTTTCCCAACAGAAATCCTGGGCACATGTGACTGGGGGTGTACTAAAGGAAACATTTAAGTCTTTATGTTTAATTAGTTCCAGCAAGTTCCACTTTGCTTTAATCTGAAAGAGATGAAACTGAAATCCCAGATAGTTGTTCAAACAGGTATTAGACAGTAGCTTAGATGACTTACTTAATTCTTAAAATATAAGGCAAAGTAAATCATATGAGTAAACAACTTATTGCTCAATTTACACTTTGATTTAATGAGATATAAAACCTTTTCTTGCTTAAGGCTGCTGAAGTATTTACCTGAAATCCGTTCATTAAAGAATGAATCACGATCTTATCAATCTTCTATGATACTTTTAGTTATTTCAGTACACTAACATGCCAGTGTTTTCTCTGTACAAAAAAACCCCCTTTTTAAGTTACATTTATAGATATGTTTCAACCTAGCACAATGATAAATAAAAAATCTGGATTTACAGTAGCAAAACGTACACCACAGTACTTTCGGAAATATTTCAAGCTCACAGATCTTGTGCAAATTCCATTAGCTTTAATTATTTATTAGCAGTAGATTTAGATTACTGTTCTTGACCTATTTTTCAGTGTATGGACCCACCCAGCAAGAAGTGAAAGAATATTCCATTTGTGAAGGGCTGATTCAGTGAGCGCAGACTTCAGCTTCGAGCGGAACATGGAGCAAAACCCTGGGCACTGTAATTCGGGGGGAGAGAGGCTACAGAGCAGGGGCTGCAGAATAAACACTGACACAGGTTCCTTGAAAAGAGATTGAGTTTTTGCTCTTTGACCACTTCAGACAATTTTGCAGGACTGCAGCCACATGACAATCCCAAAGGAAGCAACAGCAGGCGCGCGGAGAACTTTCAAGAGTTTCTTTGTGGAAATCCCCTGGTTTCTACCAAACTCCAAAGACCACGTGGGTCCTACTCAGCCATGGGGAAATGGGTCAAGAGGGAGAATTTTGGGGCTGGTCCTGTGACCCCTTCCAGTGGCAAGGTGCAAACTGTGCTCCTCCCAAGCTGGGAAAAATGGAGCATCTGGGAAGGAGCTTCCTCGCCACGCCGGGACTTGGCTTTCAATGGAATTTGCCCGAGTCTTAATGGAATCCTCTTATGGTTTCTTCCAAGTTCAAATAAACAAAAAGCTCACAGGTTTACTCTGGGCCTGTGCAGCCACGTCCAAACAGCCTGGGGACCTTCACAAGTGTTTAAAAAGCCACCCTGCCAGAGAGGAACTGTTGCACCCATATATATGTATGGAAGTGTGTGTATATATACACACATACACTATGCAGAATAGAAAAAGGATTTTTTTAACTAACTTCAAAAATTAATGTGGTGAACTAAGCTTTTTAGCATCATGTGACAGCCCTGATGTCATTTATAAACCAGTGAGCTAACAGTGGCTAGGAACCCAATTGAACAGGAACTACTCAGAACTTAAAAAGTAGAGTTGCTAGGAAACGAAAAAATTAGTTCAAACAAAAATGGTTCAGGTGGAGCTTTGGAAGCAGCTAATTCTAATGAAATGAAAGCCTGGTCACTAAAATTCCAGTAGAGAAAAAAAGGGAAGGATGACTTGGGTAACAGTTCACCAACACACACAGAAAATCAAGCACCACTTTTAACAAATATTTTCATTTAAAAGGCTTCACACTGGGTAATGGCTCCATGGAGATTCTCCCTCCTGCTGCCTTGTTAAATCCTGTGGTCCCTGCTGGAGGCTTGAGGTGACACCAAACACGCCATGAAAGACCCTTGTCATGGGAAAAACCACATCTGCATCATCCCAGGTGAGCAGAATTCCTTATTTATGTACTGAAAACGGATCTGATACACTAAATAAGTATTTCAGAACCTCTGAAGTGCCCTGTTCTTGCCACGTGTCAGTGAAATCCAGGAATTGCCACTCCTAGCTTAGGCCAGTATCCCTACGCAGAGCAAAGATAATTAGAGCCTTGTTAAGTACCTGCAGATGTTATTTGATGAGTCCATCTGTCCAAAAATGGGAAGCAAACTGACTGCTTGGTTGCGCATCCCAATATAGTTTTACATCCCAAAAAACAGCCTCACCTTCATTTGTCAAATTTTAACCAGAACTGCTCTGTCCCTCCATAAATTCCATCTTGTTCCACAAGTTCTCTGCCCCTGTGATTTGAGTTTTCCAGCGAAAAAGATCCTGAACACTCCTCCCAAATCACATCCTGCAGAACTCGTCCTCCATCCACTGCATTTCCCACTCTGAAATTCTATAGAGAAAGTGTTCCTAATGCTCCCCTGCTTATCCAGAATCACAGCCTGCAGATCAGAGGTTTCTCTTCAGTGTAAAATGGGGAACTTCTGAAAAAAGGTAATTATGATGAGCCCTAAAAAATTAACGTGTCTAATGAGAGGCTAATGACAGGGGCCATGACTCTGCAGAAGAGGCACCTAAGTGCTGTGGTCCAATTAACAACACCAGTTCAAACACAGCCTAATGCTTCACATGGTGGATTTAGAAAGAAGAATATTTAATGTGAAACCATAATTGCAGCTGTAATTTTCCATATTCCCTCCACACAAGCAGTGCTGGAATCAGAGTGCACCCGACTTCAGCCTTTTGGGATGATGGGATCAGGAGCTGGAGCTGTCTGGCAGCACTGGGCTCGTGGGACTGGGATTTCTCCTCAGTCTCAAGGAAAAGGTGGGTAGAACCATGCAGAAATCATGAATTCCAATGTACTGCTTCATTTAGGAAAAGTGAGATTACTAAAAAAAATTCATGTTGTAAAACCCGTTATTGGTTTCCAGAATACAAATATCTTGCTCTGAAGTCAAGTTAAGTTTCCAAGAAGATTAATTCTGTGTTAAATATAATAACGAGGAGCCAGGCTTCATCCTCAGGGATCCTTACAGAAACTGGGCAGGAGGCACTGCTGGGACATCAGGTATTGCAAAATTGTTTTCCTTACTTATCTTCTACACACAGATTACAAATATAGCTGTGAGCAGCCCGTGCATTAATCACACTCTGACATACCTGCATGTAGGAACACAGGTGTATTTACTGATTTCTATCATTACAGTCAGCCTTTTGCTTTGATTTCAATGCAAGAAAATCCAATACTACGCAATCTTCTAATCATCTTTTTATACGATTTTCTTCTTAATCTTGATCCTGACCATCCAGTCTTTTTCAAAAGCCAGTTGCTCCTACAGAAAACAAGTTGTTTCATGAGGACTTGAGTAAAAAGCCTGCTGTCCTGCAAATACATGTCCTATATTTGCTGAAACTCTCATGACCATCATCTTTGCTGTCTTTCTGTTCTTTGTGACTTCTTCCACGCAGGGAGTCACTGGCTCTGGGTTCAGGCATCGCCCTTTGGATGCAGCTGACGTGATAACTTCAGATTCCAACAGAGATGAGAAATTCAAAGGAAAAAAAAAATAAACTGACAACCTCAAAAACATCAGGATACAGACCCAGAGGTTTTACTACATCTGATTTAGCATACCTGGTAAAAACACCTCGAAATTAATCTAACTGTCATCCTGCTGACCTAAATAAAAAACCACAGCACAGAGCTTTTCATGTCGCTTCAGTGAGTGAAGCAATTCGGAGAAAACAAACTTTTGCTGCCTTTATGCTTCCTGGCAAAATTCCTATGGAAACAGGCTCAGGCCCATAATGCACATGCTTTGGGAGCACACAGTAGATAGAAATGAATCATCCAGATGAAAGAAAGCAAGAGCTCACTACAGACTTATTCAATACATTTACTGTTTGTTAGTTGAAGTTCAGAAATAAAAAACCCACATGAAGCGCTTTTGAGCAGCAGCATCCCCTCACAACTGTAATACACAGTCTCAGCTGGGATTCATTCCCAAATTCATGTGTTGAACTGTGAACTGTTCCAGTGTTTGGAGGGGTGGGGAGACAAAGGAGATAAAAAGCCCAGGAAAAGGAACCCAGAGGACGGAAGATTAGGAAGGGAGACGCGGGGAGCCGGAGCGAGCGGTTCCCGTGCCCGGGCGCTGCTGAATCACAATCAGCTCGATGGCAGATGAAAATGAGACACACTTGTGTAATAATAAATCAGCAGAATTAATACAGGCTTATCTTCTACCAACTTAGAAGGGGGAGGTAACAAATTGCACTTGAGGACAAACAGTTTGACTGCTGCCAGCATAAGCTGAGCGTCTATAGGAAATGGCTAAATTTAGACAGCCAGCTTTTGATGAGAGCAACGGAAATTAATTCAAGTTTTTTGTCTGTGGTTTGTGTTTTGTTGTTTTTTGTTGGTTTTTTTTTTTAAGAGCTCTAGAATGTTACTCATCTCTTGAAACTCTTACCAAAAGAAGAGACTTCATAACGTACCATCCTCCCTGCCTACTCCCTCCTACTCTTCCCCCTATAAAAGGAAGAATTGCTCCTTTGGGCTACAGCAATTTAGGAACTTAATGCAGTTTAACAAATTCCCTATCTCTTGGCTGGAGCTGTTTGGCTCCGACAGATGAATCAGAGAAGTCCATAAACGTCTGGAGGATTCCTACAGACTTTTTCTTGGATGACTATATATGGCAACTACAGATCAACTTATCTGCCATCGTTTTAACCTAAGCTTCAAACCCTTTACCTTATCCCTGGCTTTGTGGCAAACTTCCCTCAGCTGCATCACTGCTAAATTAGACATAAACTGACAACTGCTTTTCTCAAAAGCATTTTCCCACTCGTTGCAAGGCAGTAAAAACACTTGAATTAAGATACACCGAAGTAAAAATTAACTTTTGCCAGTGCCTCCTGCCTCTCAGCAATACATTTCTGTGAGGAGTGATCCAGTCTGTGATGCTGTGCAGCTCATGTTCTCATTCACACTATTCTGCTGTCACTGAAGGTGCACCCCACCAAACAGCAGATGTTTTCCATCACTTACTACCTGAAATACCAAGTAACACCAAGTGCCATGAGAAGTCAAGCACAAACTGGCAACAGAGGCAAAATCCACACTTTAAAAAAAAAAAAAAAGTCAAAACCACCAGACTGATGTACAGAGGGACTTATAAAGGAATTCCAGCAATGCCTGCAACACCCTTCACCCAGAGAAATACTCAATAAACTTCTTCCTATCACCATCTTTTATACATCTGATCGTTTTTACAAGATGCTGAAGTGCATACATCAAAGCCAGCAGCACGTGATACGATACCGAAGGCTTTTAGCTGCATCCAAAACCTTCTCCGTGCATCCAAAGCAAAGGGTACACCTAGTTCAAACACCTTCTTCAAGCTAAATATTCCTAACACCCCTCAAAATGGACATCCAGGGCCACTGAGGGCTCAAGGCAGGAGCTCCTCAAAGCCAGGAGTGAAACAGGGTGAGCAAACTTGAAAGACTAGAAGCAAACACTGAGTTTTGCATGCAAAAAACACTACAGGGCTCACTTTTAAATGGCATTTAAAGATCTACAGCCAGCCTCTTCCTGGGCAAGAGTCTACAAATAATGGCCCTGGTGAAACCTCAGCAGATGATGAAGGTCGCTCTGAACAGTGGGGCAGAGTCACAAAGGGCTGAGAGCTGCCAACACAAAATATAAGCATGGTCATGCTCCATCCTGTGAAATGCTCTTAGGAAATGCAGATAAAACAGTGAAAGAAAAAGCCACTGTTCAGAGGAGATTGTATCTTACCCAGCTGCTTATTAACACTGTGCAGTTAAAACAAGTTATTTTAAATTCCTAAAGGCACGCCGTGTCTGGAAATGCAATGTTTGAATAAGCACTCCTAAGACCCAAAGCATATCGAGTTTTCCCACCTGACTACAACCTTATGAACGCTGGCATTTCTCAACCACTGATCTGTCTCATGGCCACGTCAGAACAGACACTGAGGACCACCGTGAGGGGGAGGGAAAAAAGGTAAAATTGGGCAAGTGACATCATGGAATCTCTGAATCGGTATTGATTAATCAAGCAACTTATCTGATCTTATAACTTCTATTTATTGGATCCTGATCATCCGCTTATAGAATGATGTAACTGCTCATTTTTCAAATTGATTTTGGAATGGCTTGTGCAGCATTTGATCCATCAGAGCTGAGGACTGAGATATTCACCCATACCATGGACTGACACACGCCAGCGATCCATCAAAACAGACAAGATTCCTTTCGACGCTGCTCCCGAAGTTTGTGTAAGAACAAGGAAACGTTTCGGTGCCATCATCAGATAGTGGAGGCATAAACAACTGTTAGCACCTCTGGGGAGAGAGCAGGTATCACTCAGCTGCATTCCATGTGTGTTTTTTCCTTAGGGTAGATGTAGGGAAAGGACTGCACGACAAAACCTCCTGCTGGGTTAAGCTCCAGCGGCACCGCTGCGAGTGTGACTCCACAGCCCAGCTCTCTGCACTGCCATCTGATTTTTTCCAGCCTTGCCAGACTTAGAATCTGAATTTTTAAGGTGGTTCTTCCTGCTGACCTGCTGGATGATCTCCCAGAGCTGTGCTCCCACCAGATTCCCGGCTGGAGCAGGGATTCCTCAGGCAAGCCCGGCCACTGAGCACAACCCTCCTGCTCGCTATTTCCCCAACCCCGAGTGCTCAGCACCCTCCTTTTGACCAGCAGTTCACTTTTGGGATAAGTACACCATTAGTGGGATCCGAACCAGCCAAGGTCATTCCCCCCATAAACAACTTGTCCAGTGTTTCCTCAAGGACTTTGCTCTCTCCCATTTTTGTGCCCAATTTTTTCGACAGCTTTAAACTGATGCTCGGGAGCATTTCCCATTAAAAACCAGCACACTGAAGTGTGTAATATGTCCCTAAAACATAAATATTTGCCAGACTGTCATACAGAAATACTTCATTATCTTTTCAAAAACTGTGTAAAATACAAAAACTTAGTTTGCAATAGCATGAAACACTCCTGAAAGTGTGAAAATTATTGCTCATTTTCATGTAAACTGGAGTTTTAAAGTATAAATCACACTGTTTGCATTAACTGATCAGAAGAATTCCAGCTGATGCAAGTAGGAAGCTGGAATTATTAACATTTTTTTCTCAAGCCGGGTCTGTTAACTAATAGCTTTTTCGCCCCTTATCAGCTGCACAAACAACAATGGATTTTAAATCAACTAAATGACCTGTGAACTTATCCTAAATGGGGGGCACTTAATTTAAGGCAGCCGAGAAAGTTTTGCAGGAGTCAGGAGGGCTCCTCGGAGGGGCACATGTGGAGAGAGTTAAAGCCTCGAACCCGCTCTTTTCTCCCCCCCCACTCAAGTGTCAGATGTGATAAGCCAAAATTAACAACCCTACACTGAACCACTTCAAATGAAGGGGAAAAAAAATTTCTTCTTGCTATTCTAGGTATTTTAAGTTGCATATGAGCACGGTGGCTAAATATAGACAGTGACAACAAGAGACAGCATTGTCCCTTTGGACACATTGAATATTATCTCAGAATTCCCATCTTCCTGGGCTGAGCCGCCAGGGTTGGGCTTCGGCTTTTTTTTTCGGTTGTTTTTCTTACTTAGCAAAATGTGTATTAACCCCTACTTCGTTTTAGATGGAGCAGTTTAACAAAAAGTGTATTTAAAAAAAAAAAATTAAAAAAAGGAAATCCTGATCTGCAAAAGCACCAGAAAGTTTTCCAATCCCTTCCCCAGCTCTGTGTTACTGCACATAGAGTAGATGCCTCTGCTTTCTGAGAGGACTGTCACTCTGTTTTTAAAACTAGGAGAGCATCAATATGAAGCTTTTACAGCTTATAAACCACAAAACTGGGCTGGTATTTTTAGACGTAAAATTGTCTCTTCCTCCAAGAGTCATGCACTTCGCCTCCAGGTTTCAATCAGAAGTGTAAGGGACAAAAGCAATAATTACTTGTTTCAAAACACTTCCTAGGAGTGCAGCTACATCATCTGGAAACCAGCAGACTCACGTGAGCCTTTAATATTGCACAGCACCAGACTTTCAGAGGACACGGCCGCTCCCGACTTCTGCAGTATTTAAACACCACTGAGTGGCACAGACGTTTCTGCTTCATGTACCCAATGCACTCAGAACATCGACAACACTTCATTTGTAAGCCAGCTTCTATATAAAGTTTAATTTTTAAAGCCATCTATAAATTATCAATGACATCTGTTCTGAAAAATGTCAATTCCTATTCCTTAGGCTGGCAGAATCCATCTATTTTGTGTAACGTCCTCTTCATATTCGAGCAATTTCAAAGCTCTATTGGCATATGGTTTTCAAGGGAGACATTGCTCTTGTAGGATTTCATTATTAAGACAAGTCTTGCTCTAATGTAAGGATGACAATAAATACACACAACTGTTCTGACTCCCAAAGGTTTGAGAAGTGACAGGCGCAGACACCCCATAAATAGCCCAGTGCAAGGCACCCCTCCCACGCCACACAGACGTGACAAGAGCAAGCAGCAGCTGCAGAAACCAGTTTGTATTTAATCTCCTGATCAATAAATTGTGGGGGCCTCATCATCACTAAATCCTGCAGCTCAGACTCCCATTTATTGTGACAATGTACAAGTACGGGGCTGTCACCACAGACCCATCCCCTCAGCCAAGCCCAGATTTTGGTTATTCCAGTCCATGTAATTGTACAATACAGGCACAATTCAGCACATCAGTCTTCCATTTCTTCAGCTGCTGGGCACTAACACTGTGGCTTGTTAAAATGCAATTAGGGTTGTTTCTATGCCCTCATGATGTTACAAAAGGAGGGATAAAAATATTTTTCAGATGTCCACAGTCATCTTGCAAAGCCTGTACAATACACACTGCTTCCCCTTTTTAAAGAATACACACATTAAAAATACCTCATCTTTGTTTTCAAGTCTAATACACTCTTTTTGCTTTTAATACACTCTTTTTGTCTCTTTTCATTCCCTCACCTGTAAGTTACTGAGCTCCTGTCTCAGAGGCATCCCCTAAAATCAAAAACAGGTTTCAAGAAAGTTTAATCTTGAAGCAACAATTGCACCACGTGCCTTGGTTCTATATGAACATATAAACTGTCACCGAGTCCTCTCACAATATTTGTCATTCAGCAGCAAAACAGACACTGCCTGCTTGTGACTCTGTAACTGGAGCAGCGTCTGCTGGATGATGAAATCCTGCTTTCTGGTCATGGCAAACATAAATCAAAGAGAAAAAAATCTGCTCTATTAAACCTATTTGCTCTGGGAGAACAGGGATTTATCATCCTGTAAAACAAGTGGTCAATAAGATTCAGAAGTGCTTAGAACAGATCTTGATGAATCAGGATGCCACAGGTGATGCTGAAATTGTATTTGAAAGGAATCCACGAGCAGAAAGGTGAATGCTCTATTTATTTCAGTCTATAGACAGGCTGGGGATTAAAAGCATCACAAACACAGCAGGATTTTCCCTCTGCATCCCCTCGGGGAGGATCCCTTACAGACTGTCCCAAGGGGCAAAAGCAGTGAGAGGACACAGGGCTGCTTTAAGTAAATCTAAAATGGACATTCTTTAGAATATTCTTTAGAGAGCCATCACAGAACAAATGGCTTCCAGGAGTTTTTCAACACCACACAAACCTCGAGCAAGTGCAAAAACCAAGTTGCAGCAGCAGCAAGATCAGGTCAGGTCCAGGGGCCCCGCAGGGAACCCGCGGAGTCGGGAGACGATTCGCTGGTGAATCCCATTTAATGACTCAGGAATGGCTGGGCATAATCCCTGCCTCACATCACATGATGATTCCCAACAAAAGGGAGCTTGGTTTCTCACCCAGGACAAGAATTTGGTCCCAAAGGACAGAAAGGAAGCTTAAATAGCACAACCACGTAATTAATAAGGAAATTAATATAGGTGTATTGTAATGGCAACTTTGGGAGTTATTAAATTAACCACAGACTAATCCCTCTTTTTTTTTGCTGTTTTTGAACAGAGGAATCCAATTCTGCTGCTTTATATGTTTGAATGTTGTTCCAGCAACTTAAACATTGTTTGAAATCAACATCCTTCCCTAACACAATGACCAGCTTCAGTGCAGCACACAGAATACTCCCCAAATGATAAAAACTCCTATCTCCCACGGCGTCCAGCCAGCCAGAGGCTGAACTTGGATGGCGAAGCTGCATCTGGTTTCACTTTCCAGTAACAAAACAAAATTCACAGGCACCATTCATTATCTGCAAGGTCCAACACGAAGGCTTTCAAATACACTTTCAGAACTAATTAAATGCTTATTTAAAGCTGAAGTGAATGTAAATACTAAACTGAAAGTGAACTGATTAACTTGCAGCATTTTGTGCCTGATAATCTCAGTGAAGAATGAGCTCCTGGCACTCCGGCCTTGCGCTGGAGGATCAATTTCCTGTTCACATCAAGGCTGCTGAGGAAACCTTCCCCACATTTGATTCGACTTAAATTCAAGTGTCTGCTTTGCCTTGGACACAGCACTAGACACAGAGAATGTTTTCTGACTGGGTAAGATAATGTTTTGAATTTAAGGGCTAAACGGTGCCATTTGTGCCACTAGAGTTGAGGCCAAAATCCAAGGATGCTCAGGGCAGCCAGACCTCTCTCTCCCTATCACCTCAGGGCTGGGACACTGCAGCAGCTCCTCACAGCAGTTGCACAACGCCTCGTTTGGGTTTCAGTTTTAACTCAGCAACACGCACTGGTGAGATCTACTCGTCCTCTGCATTCACTGTGGCTGAGGAGGGAAATGAGGTTCATAAGCTGCAGCCTTCATTCAGTTCCAAAGTATTATCTGGTAGCTAAAAAAAGACATCATTTTCTCCTACTACGGTTCCTTTTGCCAGTTCCTTATAAAGCCAGCCTGTCTTGCATCTTTCATGTCAGGAATTCCATTTTTTAAGTCCTATAACGATCATATATTGTTTATTTCTGTGTAGCTTTCACACAAAGGTGAAAATTCCCAAAATTTTACAAACTTGTATTACAGTAACACAAAGAAAAATCCAGAGGACACTCAGGCTCCCTCTGTGCTGGCCTCTGCCAGGCAAGGATGCAGCCTTGTATCAGACAGGATATAAGAGCCCAGACAGATGGAGGCTGAGGGAGAGGTACAACCAAAGAGCATTCAAAGAGAAAATAGGAGAGGCCGCCTCTCCCGAGAGCCAGGAGACATTTTTACACAGCATTCTTCACTGGGAACATCACGGGATAAAAAAATAAATGAGTCCAGTGTTTGCACTTCCATAGATATCCAGTTTCAGGCTGTGACAGAAGAGGCAGCACAACCCAAATCAAAAGCACTGCTAACAGCACCCGTTGCTCTTTTATTGTGATTGTTACAAGTCACATTAGTATAAATTTGTGAAGTGTTTTAACGCTTTTTCATTTGAGCTTAATTAATTTTCATAGGAGTTTCAGCTTAATTAATTTTCATAGAAGTTTGAGCTTAATTAATTTTCATAAAAGTTTGATGATTTTCTCATTTGTTGTTGAAATCACAACACGAGTTTTCCATATGCAAGGCAAATATAATAATATCAGCTCCAAAAGTCATTTTTGGACTTGTTTTTGTATTTCACAACCAGAAATACTTCCAGTGTAAACTGTTAACCGAAGCTCTGACAAGTTTTATTATAAATATTCCTCGGTTTAAAGAGAAATTTGAATATATTCACTTAGTGTATGTTCAAGACAGTTTAGGTCTGACAGCTTCAGATTATGCCTCATTTATATGGAGCAGTGATCAAACTCGTTAATATGCGAGAGAACTGAAGAGGCAGAGGATTGTGAATCAAACAGCATGAGCAAAGTTGTCGAGGAACATGAATAGCTTATGAGGATTTACTTAAGGTGATAGTTTTCATGGTCCCCGTGCCAAGGTTTGTGGAGGAGATGAATAGGCAGGGAGGAGGTGGGAGCAGCAGTCCTTGGGCGAGGCGAGGCTGCGCCGCCGCCGGAGCTGCGCTGCCTTAAGCCAAGGAGGAAGCTCTTAATCTGCCCATAATTCACCCCATGTGTTCCCAGCGATAGGACCCTCTCCACTCAGCCAAGGTGAGCCATTTGACAAGACAGGTAAAGCCTGCTCACAACTTTCCTCTCGTTGGCTTTCACACTGCCAAGTGTTGTCTGCGCTGCAACGGCTCAATAATTTAAGAAGCGTTCGTGCAGGGGAAAATCAAATCTCACTGTGAAGCAGCGTCTCCTTAAGATTCATTTAATCTTCTGATAACACAAGCTGTGCACACACAATCACTGAAGATGATAATCTCCTGTATGTAACACTAAGTCTACTATTATTCCATTTATTCAAAAGTGCTATAATAATGTTTTGTGCATACATGTACTAAAAAGACAAGTGGATTAGGAGATGGAAATTCAGGGTGCTTCTTCCTTACAGCGTATGGCTGCCTAACACCTCCACTTTCTTACGTACAGACGTGGCTTAGCATGTTTCGCATGAGAGCACTGCCAACAGCAGCTCCTCTAGCAAGAGCCAGAGGCCCCCACACCTCTGATTTTCGGGGGATGGACAACCTCAGATCACAGCCACGCTCACTCGTTATCAGTTGTTCTTTTCCCTAAGTAAATGAATCATCAGCACATGCAACTATTAGGGGAAAAGGGAGTGCTGACTGATTTGGCATAGACCTTTGCATTTCTGACATCAAAATCACTGGTTACTGCTGTCCAACACACGCTCATCAAAGTGACCAAATTTAATCTTCAAGAGGTATGGAGTGGTTTTAAACCAAAAGACAGAGGATTAAGAAATCTCTTATCAATATTCTCCAGTCAACCAGTTCTTAAGAGCTGTTCAAGTGATGAGGAAGCTCTAACTTAGATGTCACTGTTCATGCACAGACCTACAGAGGGACTGTGCGAATTAGAGAAAATGATCATTACCAGGACCGCTGTATTTGCTTGCAATCTCCAATCCTCATGCGCTGCTCGGGGCAGCTGCCAGGGAGAAGCTGCCCTGCTGCACACCCAGACAGAGCTGAGCCTCTCTCAGAGCCACCCCAGGCTCCTGAGCACCCCAGAGCCACTGCAGCACACACGGGACGCTTCCGTCACGGATAAGGCACGGAATGCTCGGGACTGAGCCGCACATGCGCCGCGGGCTCTGCCTGGGATTTCCTGTTCAGACCAGGGCACCAGACAGAAATCCTGGGCTGGGAGCCAACCTCCTCAAATTCTGCCTGGACAATGTTTCCAGACCAAAAGGAGGAAGAGAGAAAGAGAGAAAAAGACAGTAAGAGAGAGAGAGAGAGAAAGATAGAGAAAGAGAAAGAAAGAAAGAGAGAAAGAGAAAGAGAGAAAGAGAGAGAAAGAGAGAAAGAGAGAGAAAGAGAGAAAGAGAGAGAAAGAGAGAAAGAGAGAGAAAGAGAGAAAGAGAGAGAAAGAGAGAAAGAGAGAGAAAGAGAGAAAGAGAGAGAAAGAGAGAAAGAGAGAGAAAAAGAAAGAAAGAAAGAAAAGAAAGAAAGAGAGAAAGAAAGAAAGAATGAAAGAAAGAAAAAGAAAGAAAGAATGACTGATTTTTTTTTTTAAGTGGGAGATCACCAAGCTTATTTTAGCACCGAAAATATCTGTTTATTTCTTTATGTCATCCATGTGAACTTTGAGGAACCAGAGTTGTCGTTAAAGACAACACACACCAAGTGCAAGTTACTTCTGTTCCGTCTGTGCGTGCAGATCTCCCGATCCTCCCTCTGCCTTCTCTCCCACTCTTCCCTCAGCTGGAAGTTAACCCTGGCTGCATCAGCACAATATTCCTCAGGGCAAGAGCCAGTAAATAAAGTTTATTAACGTCCCTCAGCACTGACTTCAAACCACTAAGGGCTCTCACTCGCCCAGGGGCTGATCCCACTTCTACGGCTGCTTATGCAGAAATCTTCACCTGACCGCACTTCTGTGCCAGAAAATTAATGGCAATCACATCTTGAATTTTTTAATCAAGTGATACTTAGAAACTACTGACAAAAGGCCACTTCTGAATGACTCTGATGGTGACTGACTCATTACACAAGCTGTGTAAAGCTGGTCCCAGCAAGCTCTTTTAAATTATAACCCACACCCCACTTACTAGAGATGGGTTTTCTGCTGAATTTTCCTGCTTAAGCTCCATAGTACAAACTGCTAGAAACTGGTTCCAGGTAACTTATTAAACACCACAGTTGATATATGTGAAATGGCTTTCCCAACTATCTTAACCTTTTCTGACCTTTCCTGTCCTTGTCAATGGCCACACTGAGTTCCAGCCCCCGGTCTCAGTGCTTTATCACTGTTAGCAGTGGTGCTAATTGCTGTAATGTGCCATTTCCTGACATTAAGGCAAAAGGGGAAAAGTAAAGGGCAGGTTTTCTGATGCATTTCTTCACTATTTTGAATACAAGCCACTAGCAGAACAACCAGAAAAATCAGGGTAATGTTAAATTAACCAACTCGGATTTTTAATGTGGTATTTCATTCCAGCAACCTCGCTGCTTTATAAAAAATACAGTTCACTAGTGGTCTAGAGTCAAGGTATGCAATAACCATGCTCAGGTCCCAGTCTTGTAGGACATAGAGAAGTCTTGGGACACTAAGATTGAGTAAGTAGCAATCTCTCATGCTTCCAAGGAAAAAAAGGATTTTGAAAGCATTTTATTACTTTTTGGAGTCAGAGTTCTTTTGAAAATTAGTACTAAAAATTTAATCCTATGATCTATGTAGTTCGGTTTTGAACAATTAATGTCTCTTATGAAATAGCTGCTGTTTTCAGCTTGAAGCCCGTGTATTTTAACTGTGTGTCAGTAACATGATTTATCATAGAAGAATTTGTGAAAAGCCAAATACTCATTTTGATTCAAGGAAGTTAGGAATGATTGATTAGGGGCTGGCAGTTTGCTAAACAATGTATATAGCCTGCTCAACAGAAAGAGAGGATGCAAGGCTATTGATAAAGAGGAAGCAGCTTGATCAGAGATCCTGTTTTCGGACCCTGAAACCAGCTCAAACCAGCACTAAGATCTGGACTATGGCCAGGGACCTAGAGAGCATGTGCAAGGAAGAAAGGTAAACAGTTCAACCGGTGAATATTATTTAATTCATCTGAGGAAGACTCTGATTTCATCCCAGAGACCCCGGCCCACGAAACATGTGCAAGGAAGAAAAGGTAAACAGTTCAACCCATGAATATTATTTAATTCATCTGAAGAAGACCTTGACTTCATCCGAGAGACCCCGGCCCACGACCACCGGGTGGCACTACGCATGCGCACCGTATGGAAATTACTTTGGAACTCACTATAATACGAAGTGGGGACAGGCCATGAATATGCATAAGTACATTGTGTCATCTAATGCATATGTAACTTTTAACTCAATATATACCGAGATGAGTATTGCTGAGGCACGCATGTCTTTGGAAGGCGACTTCCCATGCGTCCGGCGCTGCAATAAACATACCTACTTTACAACTTTTGTAAGTTGTGGAGTCTTGCCGCACATCAATTTTGCCAATAGCAGCAGCATTTTGAAGTCCAGCAATGGCCTCACACCCACAAGCCGTGGAGGACAGACGTGGCTGTGATCCCTGCCTTCACTCGTACTCCTTTAACCTCCTATTTTCTTACTCTTTCTGCTTTTAAATGGAGCTTAAAGCGACTCTTGATCCAAATATTACATGTAAACCTTAGCAGAGAACATTTAGAAGTGATAATTACTAACCATTTCCCTCGATAATTAGCTTATAAAAAGGTGTATTTTTAATGTGGATTGCCAAACTCTCCACTAATCATCTCACACCACTTCCCCCACAGTAACAATTATTGAAAAACAGTTTAAAAACGCATAAACAAGAGCATTTAGCGCTCATTTACTTTAGACCAAACGTCAATAAAACCTCAAGACGCTGCGGACTGGCTGCAGTGAGAAATCCAAAGCAGAGAAACCACTGGAGCTGCGTGTTTGAGTTCCCAGCACCGTTCCTTTCCCCACCGCCGCCCTCCCCAGCGTTCCAGCCCCTGCACCTCCCGCGGCACCGGCAGAGGCAGCCCAGCCTGCCCAGCACCGCAGCAGGAGGCTCGGCGCCTTTGCCAGCCGGGAACCAGCCGAGAACTTCTGCGTTTATCCCGCTCGGTTGTTCGCACCGAGTTTCTGCAGAGTTTCTGCAGCACTTTCCCATCTCCAGCGCACCTGGAAAAATAGGTTTGAGTTTCCTCCAGCTCCGGCTTTGTCCTGGGAAGAGCAGCGGCGCTGCCTCTGCTCGGGCTGAGGCGGGGAAGGTGGAGGGAGCTGAAAGGCAGCTCTATATCCAGTACACACACAGCAATTTGTTACTGTGAAAAACCATCTGTTTCTCGGTATTACAATCCTCAGAGGGGAAATTATAGCTAGCGTTCAACATAAAACATCAATTTAAACCATCAACTATTCATAATTTCAATTCTTTATTGGAAACCAAGGACATAAATGTCAGGGAATAAAGCAATATTTCTTTTATTAACTGTTCCATTCATCTGGCTATTAAATAAAACCAGGACCTTAATAAATAGCATTAGCCTTTGTACTGACAGCCACCCCAACTAGCACCATAATTCTAAATAAAATGCATTATATTTCTAGTTTTAAAGTAAAAATCAGGATTAAAAAGCATTTAAAACCGTATGCATCGAGTATTTTTGCAGTGTTGCTGCTCCTATGTAGTTAAATGCTTTAACGAACAATACTGACAAAATAACCCCCCCTCTATTTATCTGCAAGTTTCCAGTCAACCACCTCCCTCCTGATGATATTCTACAACATTAATATTAGTAAAGAACAGAAAGGATTCCAGCACTGATGCTGCCTGCCTGTTGCCAAATGGAATTATTCGTTAAATCCCCTGCTCCCAGATATGACGCCTGCTACGAAAAATAATAACAATAGTAGTAACATTAAAAGGAGTGGGTGGATGGAGAGTGGGAGAAAGGGAGAATGGCAGAGACAGGGAATGTGTTCTTCATACAGCCTGTCATCACCCATTACTAATGGCACAAAAGTCTGTATTTATGTTGACAGTTATGGAGTATTTCTGCAGTTTGGTATTTAAGAGTTACACACAAAAATTCTGGAGTCCAGCAGCCTGGGACAGGGAATGCAGAGTCTGTTTGTAATTCTGTTGTGTGGGAAATGGAGACTGAGCTGCATTTGCTGGGAGCTTGATGGAGAGCTGCAGAATTTAACTTTGTGTGGTTAGATAAGACTACTGGGGAGTTTCCCCGCACCTTCGAGGAAAAGGAGAATTCCCTAAGAGCTGAGGAGTCCTGAGAAGTCCACAGAGTCACTATTAATGTTCAGATAATTGTCCATTATTCCTCCTTAAGAATAGCTCCCCTGCTCTTAGCACGACCAGCATGGGGTACTCAAGAACACCATTATAGGGGAAAGGAAGCACAACTGTAATCAAAACAATGATTACTATCACCTTCATTTAAATGCAGAGTGAGAAATGAATACAAAAATATTCACTTGAAAGTGAAAGGTAAGAAATTAACTTTTTCCCCATGGACATCAGAAACCTAACCTCAAAACCAGGAATTACTTGTAAATTTTTCACATCCCTTTAGAGCACACATTAGTTTCTCCTTCTGCATTTAAATGAAGGCGATGGTAATCATTGTTTTGATTACAACTGTGTTTCCTTCCACCCAAAATGGGGTTCTTAAGGACCCCATGCTGGCAATTCTAAGAGCAGGAGAGCTGTTCTTAAGAAGTAGTAATGGACAATTATTGCAAGTGTTAGCAGTGAATCCGTGGACTCCATTGGTCCCCTCATCTACTTAATGCAACATTTCCGTACAATTCCTCCCAACCCCACACACAATAAAACCCATCACGCCAACATTAAGAAAAAACCCAGCATGATTAAAATACAGTTGTCATTGTGGTTAAGATAAAAACATCTTTCTGCTTCTTGTAAGGTTTTATTTATGAAGATGGAACCAGGAGTGTTAAGTCAGAATTGGAGCATCGCAATGAAGTTTATACAGAGTTCTCATGTCTCCTGATAAATGCCCAAATTCACCTCACATCCCATATTTGGCATATCCTCTATTGTCTTCAGTCATTTCTACCAGCCTTAAATCACCATTTAACCTCATCCTTTTTCTGTGTCCTGGCAAATGGCCACCATCTCCTCCTCCTCCTCCTACTCAGTTTTCACCGCCCCCTTCCCCTCCTAACCCTGAAGTCTGTCCCAGTTCACTGTGCCTGGGCAAACTAAAACTTCCTTACACGTGGAAAGCTGCCTTTTTTGGGATGTTTTTGATGGCTCCCAGCTGACCACAGCAGGGCTGAGTTCTGGTGAGGAGGCATTTTCAGCAATATCCTGGTTTGGGGATGATGCTCAGACTCTTGCAGCCTGTTTCTTCCACCGACGCCAACTCCACCTACCTCCCAACATAACTGGGCAGCACCAATGGCAGAAGATATTCCTGTTCTACATCCCCAAACAGACAGAAATTGGGCTACTGAGGGCAAGTAATGCTCAGGTTCACTACTCAGAGTTAAGCACCAGCCACAGGGTTAAAACAGAGTGTTATAATCCAAGGCATTGCTGTGGTACTGTCCCAGGGAGAACTGACAGCTCTTAGAGCTGGGCTTTCCTCCAGGTACCTCCTCCAAGCTTTGAGATACCTGATTATCAAATTTCTTATGCAGGTGCCTCCTAACAGCACCTTTCCTGTAAGCACTGGGCAGCAAATGATACTTTAGGAATTGTCAGCATGTCTGGTTACCCAAGTTTAATAAGATACTTCATTTCCTTACAGTACCTACTGCTAGCATTCCCCAGAAAGTTATCAATTCTGCCCTCCCACCCTCTGTCTTCATCAATTATGATCAACGAGCTCCTGAATAAATGCAAACACATCCACAGTCCAACTAGGGCTGCAATACACACAGTCAGGACGTATTTACATCAGTGAACTCAGTAAATCCAATCACAGTGTCAGTAGCACCACCACAGACTTGACTCTGCACATTTTTAAGGAGTAAAAATCAGGGCAATCAAGTTCTGTCACACCTTGTTACTGCTGCTTTCAGGTTTCCTGGCATGTATTGAGCACAGAGCTGAGCAGAGCCCCAGGATCCTGCTCACAGTGGGGATGCCTTGTGCAAAATGCACAATGAGATGGACACGGGGGAAAGGGGCCAAAAAAAGGGAAAGGGTTGCTTCAAACATCAAGGTTTTAAAAAATTTACTCCAAAATTTAGAAACCTGTAGGAAACAAAAGCCTCTAGTCATGAACAAAAGCAGAGAACAAATATAAGAGCTTTTATAGTAGGAATTTATTCTGAATTCCAAATGAGGAAGATTAGGGAGAGGGTTTTGTGAGACACACACAACTCAGAACTACAGAGTAACAAATTCACAAAACTGGTAGATTGAGCCAGAGGACACAAACCTAAGGGGGAGAGAAGTTAAGCAAGAGCTTGGCAGAATCTTGAATAGCAGCAATTAAAGACACAGGTCCAAACCCCACAGCGAAGGAGTGTGAAAAGGGCCCAGTGGCTAAAGCAAAGCTCTTCCCTGACCTCAAATGAGAGGGATGAAACACTTGGGTGAGACTGCCAAAGGCAAGTATAAACATACAGCATAAACATTTGGAAATGAAATCAGAAGTGTTCCAACACAGAATGGGGGAAAACCAGCAAGAAATCCAGTAAGCAGCAAGAAACCCATTTTATAAATAAAGGAACAGTGGAATGACAACCAAAGGGACTCCTGGCAGATCATACAGTGGGAAAGGGACATCAAGAGCACAAGGGATGTCTTTTTACATCAGCTTTTACTACAAGGCCTGTCAGTAGGTAGATAACATGAGGAGAGAAGAGGAGAGGGTTTCAAACTTTATCTGAACAGATTACAAAGATGTCAATTAAAGGGTTTAGGTATTTTCAGACTGGCTTGGCTTCATAAACTTCGTCACTGTGTGTGCCGAAAAACTGGCAAATAATTCAAGACATTTGCTGTTACCTTAAAAAGGACCTAAAAAGGCCGAATATACAGCACATTTTTAAAGAGGCAGAAAAAGTAGCAGAGGACAGGGAGGGCTGGACACCTCCTCAGAAATGAAGGAAAACTAACATGAATCACCACCTGCTTATATGCATGGAGAAGAAAACCCTGGGTAGCTCTAAATTGTCACAAAAACAACTTGTTAAAGCAACTGATTTCCTTCTTTGAGATGCTAAGGAGTTTGAAGGACTGAGGAAAAACCAGGAAATGCCACAATTTGAATTGAGGGAGGCTTCAGTGGAGTCTTGCCCAGCAAACTCTGCAGGTAGGTAAGGAAACCTGCTCTGGACCCAGGAGCCACAAAGCAGCACCCAGTGAGAAGTTATCAGTGGTTGTTCATTAAACCCTTTGATGTGTAGGGAGAAGTTCTTCGAGTGTCTGCCCCACCCCACTGTCCCCAATAATCCTGTGACAGATAAAGTTATTTAATCTGCAGAGAACAGGAAGCTGGCGTGCACAGCAACAGTGACAGATGACGGGATCGCAATTCCAAGGGAACTTCACAAATTGAAAAATATAACATAAACCCCAACAAGCACAAAACCCCCTAAACCCTAAGATTCAATAGAAATGTTTAATGTAAAAGACTGCACTTGAGCAGGAACAACTGGGTGCTCAGCAATTTTGCAAAAAAAAAAAAAAAAAAATAGTAGAGATAATGCTGGATCACAAGTTGAACATGACTCAACAGTGCCCTTCTATTTCAAAGGAGGGAGATATCCTTCTGAGAAGAGCAAACCCACACAGAAAGCCAATAAGATGTGAAATAATTCTTCTGCTCTAGTGAGTGTTGGACAAAATCTTCCAGCTGAGGCCTTGCTGGCTTTGGGTATTGCATTTCAAAACTGATATCGCTCAATTTGAGAACCTCCAGAGCAGTGGAAATGATCACAGAGGGGCCCAGGAAGCTTCATCTGCAGGCAAGGCAAGGCAGGAGGGCAGCTCAGCCAGGAAAATCAAACCAGCTTCCCTGGCATGAGCACAAGCTGGGCAAGGAAGGGACAGGAGCAGTTTTGTGATGCAGGAGGAACTGGGTAACAAAGCACAGGATGCTTCAAAATAATCCCTGGTTAAAATCATCATAAGAACGTGGGTTTGGGAAAGAGAAGATGATGGAGAAAATGAGATTTCAAATGTAAGACATTGCTCCAAAGAGGCAGGTGGCAACATCTTCTCCATGGTATGGACAGAGCATGAAGAAAGGAACCTTTTTTCCTGGACTTTGCTAAAAAGCCTTGCAGAAAAGTCCAAGAGAAGGATGAATCTGACTTCCCCCCTCCACAGGAACTGAAATGCTTAAACATCTGGAATTATGGAGCAAGGTCCTCTTTTCTCTACTTGATTCCTATTCACTCCCTATATTGGTGTTTCCAATTTCCACCACTAAAATGAAAGTTAATTCCTCAAGCACAAGATGAAGCTCATTTATTTTCTCCCAAATGCTCCTTTTTAAAAGCATTTCACATTGCTTGGAGGAAGGCTTTATATCCTAAAATTCATCACTGTGATGGGAGGGTTGCAATTTCTCATGCCTTGCTCAAACAGGAATGACTTCTTTCTTTAATTGGAAGAAAAAATGAATTTATTTGTTTTGAAAGCATTAATGTTTTGAATCTGGCAGGGAAAACTCCCTGAACCTATTTGCTCTCAGCTAAGCAACAAATAATTTGGACTTGGACCTGCAGTCACGTACAGGGAAGATACAGAGGAAGAAAATGCACTTTTGGCAGGAATCAAGGCCATTAAGGAGTGGGAAGCTTCATGCTTCTTTGATACTTTCTACATTTAATAAACCTGAATTAAAGTTGAAACAATTGCTTCAGTCATACAGGAAGAAAATCAAAACTAATATAATGGTGCATTGAATTCTAGGCACGTTTTCTAGAATATTCCATTCAGGGCAAAAGGAAAGATTTTTTTTAAACATAAAACACCCCCACACAAGGCCTGTGGTTTTTGTTGTTGTTCTGTGTTGGGTTTTTTAAAGTAGAAGAAGAAAAACACCTCAAATCTTCTACATTACATAAAACATGGTTTTCCACTCTGGTGTGGATAATGCATTTCCTCGCAGGGTTTGGGGACATCCTAAACAGCAATAATCTCATTTTCCTTTGCTTCCAACCTAGACCTTTCCAGTCCGTGTTCATATCTCCCGGGACCAGCGTTAGGAACAACAATACCAGCACAAAGGGCTCTTTTGGTCACTTTTTGTCTCCATTATCATGCTCTGACCTGAAGCTGCACAGTCAGAACTCACCTCGTGTCCTGCTTTGGTAAATCTGGGTGCCAGGCCATAAACCCCTCCTGTAGATAATTCTCATTGTGTGGATGGAAAATGGAATAATTTTAGAGACAACCGAAGTGTTGTCTCTAAAACAACAGGCTCGAAGTGAAGCCTTTAGAGAAACAGTGTGTTTAGTACTAAAATGCATTTCAACATGATTTTATTGCACAATTGAAAAGCCTGTGAAAAACTAAACAAGAAGCTGACTCACGCACCTGTATAACGACAAGAAGAAGCTCCTGTTTGATTTCTGCATTTTGAGCCAAAGCATATGAAGCCATAAAAACAAAGCAGCTCCTTGCAACAGGCTCATAATGAACCTGGGACCGTCCTTCTCTCTCACTTTGCAAAGCTGCTTTCACAACGAAGCGTTTGGGATTCTGGCACAGAACCTGCTCCGAACTATAAAATTCTGAGCATGATTTAACATGAAAATCTGAGGACATCATGGCTTTTGGAGGCTTCCTATATGAAGCTGTAATTTCCTACCAGCTTCTTGTCGGAAAAAGAGAGGCTGTGATTCTTTACTCCTGCTCTAGTTCAGCTGCTCGTACGAAAAGAGGAATGGCCGCGTTACTGGGCTGTGTATTAATTTTCTCCACTTCCCCTTCCTCTCTCCCCTGCTGCTGGTTATTGTCATCACTGACTGAGATAATACATGCTGGCATTTTTAGGAACACAAAAATATTTATAAAATCTGCCCTAATTACAGCCTCCCAGAACTACCTGCCTTCCCTCCTTTCTCCCAAGACCTCTTTGCTAACTGGGTTTTCTGCATTTTCCAGCACCTTGTTCAGCACCTCTGGTGGTACTGCTAATGCTGCTGTGAAGAAAACTAATTTACCTGCTTTTTCCTTCCAAGAAAAAAGCGTTCAAGTCGCTTTTAAATGCCAGAATAACAACAGCTGCTTTGTGATCTTAAAATGAGCATGAGAGATACATGTAGCTGGCTGCAATAAAGCAGGAAGGAATAGATACACTACAAACTAACCAGCAGGTTAAAAGACAGGAATTTGAAGTTTTTGCTAACACACCAGCTTTGATCCTAGAGAACAAAAAAAACCTGGTTTACAGAATATTAATAGATGCATCTTCCATGTGTGTAGGGAAGTGCCAGCACCTGCCAGCACAACGCAGCCAGCCTGTAACAGGAACATCGATAACTCCGGACCATGTAAAATGCAACATGCAAAGAGCTTTTTTAGGCAATGAATTAATGGCCAAAAGAGACAATGAAGACACATTAACTTATAAAATTCAAAGACTCTACGGAGCAAAAGCTCGGGAAAAAAAATCCCCACAACGAACCACGTGTCTTAGCCAAGCTGGGCATTGAAGGCACTGAAAACTTAACTCCAGGAGATCAGCACTTCTGCTGTAGGTGTTCCACATAAACCAAACTCCAACAGACCACTAACTGCTGCTGACATAACGAGTCTATCCTCATAATCAGAATAAAATCCCCTTCCTTTAAATCATGCCCATTTTTGTGGAGCTCCTTCAAAGCAATTAAACCGACCCTAATTTGAGACCCACACATGATGGGATCGGAAAATGATGTTTCATTTGGTGCTTAAAAGTGGAATATAGATACAATTTCTAAAAGCAGATAAGCTATTAATGAAAGGAGTTGTGAGTGCTTTCTAAACTTTCACTCTCTCACTAATCAGTATCAAGAATAAGTGAAATCAGAGGCGGGGTCACTGCTCCAGGGAAGCCCCTTCCCAGAAAGAAAATTATCCCAGTATACATAACCCAGGAAAAAACCTCATGTGACAACTCCAGGAACGCCTACAAGCCCCTTCTATCTCAGTCAGTGTTTCTGTGAAAAGAGGATCCATTTAACAGAACATACCTCCTATTTCTGAACCACTCCAATTTCAAAAGGAAAAATAATACATTAATCTCCCGTGCCTGTGGTAGGACCTGGGAGGCACTTAGGAATCCTTCCTGAAGAAAAGTGCTCTATAAATATAAAATATGTAATTGACACCTCAATGACCCTATCATGGGGAGCTATTGAGGGAAAGTCTCTTCTTCAGCTGCATGGAAGCAGTTCCCATCATCCCTTTTGGTACAGAAAGAATAAGTTTTCATCATCATTGAAAAAATAATGTACTTTTTAGAGACATCAATTCAGAAATCTGCTTGACGACCTTTACATTTTGGTTATAATAGCCTTTTTGTAATTATATATACATTTTTATTGGGGTATTTAAAATGCTATTGAAGATGAGATGAACAGCAGATAAAAGAGAATGAAATCAATATGGTTATCTATGCAGGTAATCAGACAACCTTTTTTATGACTTCTTTTTTTAACTTTCAGGGTTTGGGGTTTTTTTTTATATTTAGCACTAGGTAAAGTTTCTGTTCTAAGCTACCTAATGTCACAAAATTTCCTGAATGGCACAGTTCAGTATCAGATAACAGAGAAGTACCTTATAAAACAGAACTGAAAAAGGTAGCAGAAAAATAATTAATCTCATTAAAAGACCTTCAAAATGAGGCCCCTTGCAAACTGAGAAAGGAAGCGATGTTCAAACACAGGTTTCTTCAATAATAACAAAATAATAGGCAGGTAATTAGGATTTTGGTGCTTATTGCTGCATGTCAGTATGTTAAGTACTTCCACTGTAGATGCTCTCAGGATCACTACAAGGATCTTTTCCACAAATGAAACACATTTTTAAGTGAGCCTCAATATCGCCGCTAGAAAAAAATCTGGCTGGCACAAGGACTGGGATTATACAGAAAGAGGAAAACTCCTACAAATTTCAACTGACAAAGAAACATGATTTTAATAAAAAGGGGATTTGCTTGAGAAATTGTCCTTTTATTAGCAGTAAAACTGCTGCAATTTTAAGATGTTGCTCAACCATTTTAAGATTGTAGGAAACTGTTTGAAAGTACTCTCTAATAAAAATATAACCAATAATAGAAGGATGTTGTAGCAACTAAAAGGGTATTAAAACTGTGCTTTTGTTAGTTCTGAGTTAAGGAACAATGGCAGGATTAGCAGGAAACTATTACGAAATTAATCTGATTAATGCCTTATAAATAATGAAGCCGTACTTAAAAGGGTCCACAAGCTCCACCATGTCAGAACATGGGTCTAACACATGATGCAAGACTAAAAAGGAGGATATTTTCCCTACTAATTAAACAGCAAAAACTGAATCCTCCCAAAAATCAAGTAAGAACAAACAGGGAAGGGAAAAAAACAGTATGACTTGTAAAAACACAATAAAATTAACTGCAACCAACTCCACCCTCTTTATAATCAGTCTCAGAGGAAAGAGCAAGACTTTATTCTTGTTGTGTTGCACACTATCACAACTTCTCCACACACAGATACCTCTTCCCCCTGATTTTTCTGTTAGAAGGATGCAAAACCCTTCTCAACAGAGCACCAGCGAGGGCAGGAGAAGGACAGTCCCTCCAAAAGGGACAACAAAGGGACAACTTTGGGGCACAGCTTTCATCCAGCTCTGTTCAAAGCCACGAACAAGTGGACAAAAATCCATTTTAGATATTTCAGGTCGATTTTATGGACCATGGTAAAACCCAGTTAAATGCTGTTCGTGTTGTCCTTGCTAAAATAAGTCTAAAATCAGTGGTTGCAGTGATCATTCCAATTCCAGTGAAGTGAGCTGGGATAAAGCTGACAGATCAGTTTCCAGTCTGAATGCTGGTCCCAGTACTGAATGAATCTTGGTGGTGCTATTCTGGCAGTTCTGGCAGTTCAGCCCTGGCTCTGAAAAATCTACTCTGAGGCTGAAAAAACCCCCTAACACCACCCCAACAACCTTTTCTTTATTAAAAAGTAAAGCAAGATTTGTTGTGAAGAGTAAAATCATAGAATCACAGATGGTTTGGGTTGGAAGGGACCTTAAAACCATCTTGTTCCACCCCCCTGCCATGGGCAGGGACACCTTCCACTATCCCAGGTTGCTCCAAGCCCTGTCCAACCTGGCCTCTCCCTCCTGCTCACAGTGGGGGGAAGCTCCCTTACTACCAAAAGTATGTTTTGCATTGTAACTGGTATTCAGGATGCTGAAAAATAAGACTGATTTTTAACAGCACTCAAATCGCAGCTACCCAAACTCATTTTCAGAATAAACCACAATCAGGGAAAACAACTTGAACGTTCCCACCATCAAATCTCTTCACAAGCAGGAGCTGCGTTACTGAAACCCCGACTGCGGCTCCTCTCCTTTTACACCCACGAGTAACAAGCACCACTCCAGGAGCTGCCACGCAGAGCCACGGCCCTCATGGAGACCTGACATGCTCTTCTCTTCCCAAAGGAGATGAAATCGAGCTGTTCTTGCCCACAGCCACAGCACACCTGCAACGTGGCGGGGCTGTGCACCAGAGTCGGTGTTAATCCCTAAATCCTGCTGGCTCAGGGTCATCCACGTCCTGCAAACACCCCAGGCTCCATCTCCTGCTGGCTCACGGGCAGTTCTCACCCCTGCATTGCTTTTCTGGAGTCATTCAGCCTCAGTCCTGCTCCCCATCTGGGCCACCAGGCTGCCAAAACCAGGGCACGGGACAGACACAAGTCACGTTGCTGAACCTACAAACCTCACTCTTGTTTTAGCAGCTTGAGGAGGAGCTGCTTCACACCTTGCAACCACCCACCCCACTAACACCCCTCAGATCTAACTGTGGCTTCAATTACAGAATATTCTGACCCACAACCCTCACTGAACCCAGCTCTTCAGTGAATGGCCCATACAGGGACCCAACCCATGCTATCGGCACCATGCTCTGACCAGCTGAGCCAATCTCAGGGTTATTCTTTAAAACATCAAGTTAAAAAGAGGAGGGAATCCAAGTCCTGCTCTGAATTGTCACCAAGCTACTGCCAGGACCTCAAAGAGATGTCTGAACCTGCATGTAAGTAATTGTTTTCCAATGGGATACAGCTGTGTTGGAGTTTATCTGGAGAGAAGGTAGTGTGAGGTACTGAGCATGATCATTATTCAAGAGACACTAAAATTGAAGAGAAGTTATTCCTGTCCCCACAGAATGGGTCAGGTTGGAAGGGACCTCACTGGGTCATCTGGTGCAGCAGGGTCATCCCAGAGCATATGGCACAGGATTGTGTCCAGACAGTTCTTAAATAGCTCCAGCGAGGGAGACTCCACAACCTCTCCACTCAAATGTTATTTATTTACAGCACTCTGTAATATCCAAGACACCACCTTCATCTCAAAACCACCTCAGTATTTTATGTATGCTTCCTATTGTTTCTACAGTTTGCTGTACAGCTCCTGCAAAAATTTCCTTCCAAATAAAAGCCATCCATCCTCAGATGTCACTAAAACGAGGTCACAAAGAAAACAGTACAGAGAGGCAGCCCTTTGGAAGTTATCCCACATTTTCAATCCTGCCCTTTCCAGCAGGCAGCTGGTATGAAATGCTGCTGCTGTTTGACCAAGTGTGTGACACTCTGTGGTGTCCTCAGGCCACAGCTCTGTGGGGAGCAGCAATTCTCCCCTGCAGGGGCTCCAGCACCGGTGTTCCCAGCTCTCAACCCAAAAAAGCAGATGCCCTCCTTCAAGGCAGCTGCAGTGGGGAAAAACCATCTTTTGATAGGTCATCTCAGGATCCTGCAGATCCATGAAGCTCAAAAGGCTATTTTATATATATTATATATATATATATTCTGAAAGTTTGGTAATACTCTTCCTATTCCTTGTCTTACCAGTGAGAAAGATAAATCTGGTCAACGAGGACAAAATTATGAAGAAACTGGTAAATTATATTAATTGCAAAAGAAGAAGATGTTTAGAGTTACAGTTACTGCATTGAAAGGACAGAGGGATGTGGAAATAATACTTGAGAATACTTCCTGACAATGAACTTTATTTTTAACCCCAAAATACTTTGCTAACAAAGCAAATGCCAGTAAATGCACCAGTGGCCATGGCCAGTTTGGGTTCTGAGCTAGCTTTAGTGAGGCTGACCACCCCCAGTACTGTAATCCCATTTAAACCCAAATCTTTGACAGCACTGGTCTAAATTTGCTTGGAAGGAACTGGGGCTTTACAACAAGAAATTTCTCTGAGTCATGGAAGGCAAAAATTGCAGAATGCCACTTCCCAGAAAAACTCCATCCCAGTGCCACATTGCTGCCTCTTTGGGCAAGGGCCAGATGCAAAAGGAGGAGGTGTAAAGGGGGTGGGTGTATACATGTGTGTGTGTATATATATAAAGACTATTTCTTTACAGGGTATTGCTGTTGTGCCAATCAAGAAAAGTGCAAATATTTAATTTTGGAAAGTTTTGCAGAGTAAGAATTTTGCATTTCATGCCCATGGAATTCATCAGCTCTGGCTAAGGACAGAGAGAAAATCCACAGCAGTTACAGAAGCTATGGCAGTTTCATTAATGACAGTTATAAGTCATGATCCAAGTACGAAATTTATTTTTTTTCAGTTGGAATCAAACCAAAGTATTAATCCTATTAATTCCCTCTACCTGGGAACTCAAAGTAAAGCTACAACTATAAAAACCCATCAGCAAATATGTTTCAATGAACTCCCCACCTAACCANCTGCTGCTGTTTGACCAAGTGTGTGACACTCTGTGGTGTTCTCAGGCCACAGCTCTGTGGGGAGCAGCAATTCTCCCCTGCAGGGGCTCCAGCACCGGTGTTCCCAGCTCTCAACCCAAAAAAGCAGATGCCCTCCTTCAAGGCAGCTGCAGTGGGGAAAAACCATCTTTTGATAGGTCATCTCAGGATCCTGCAGATCCATGAAGCTCAAAAGGCTATTTTATATATATTATATATATATATATTCTGAAAGTTTGGTAATACTCTTCCTATTCCTTGTCTTACCAGTGAGAAAGATAAATCTGGTCAACGAGGACAAAATTATGAAGAAACTGGTAAATTATATTAATTGCAAAAGAAGAAGATGTTTAGAGTTACAGTTACTGCATTGAAAGGACAGAGGGATGTGGAAATAATACTTGAGAATACTTCCTGACAATGAACTTTATTTTTAACCCCAAAATACTTTGCTAACAAAGCAAATGCCAGTAAATGCACCAGTGGCCATGGCCAGTTTGGGTTCTGAGCTAGCTTTAGTGAGGCTGACCACCCCCAGTACTGTAATCCCATTTAAACCCAAATCTTTGACAGCACTGGTCTAAATTTGCTTGGAAGGAACTGGGGCTTTACAACAAGAAATTTCTCTGAGTCATGGAAGGCAAAAATTGCAGAATGCCACTTCCCAGAAAAACTCCATCCCAGTGCCACATTGCTGCCTCTTTGGGCAAGGGCCAGATGCAAAAGGAGGAGGTGTAAAGGGGGTGGGTGTATACATGTGTGTGTGTATATATATAAAGACTATTTCTTTACAGGGTATTGCTGTTGTGCCAATCAAGAAAAGTGCAAATATTTAATTTTGGAAAGTTTTGCAGAGTAAGAATTTTGCATTTCATGCCCATGGAATTCATCAGCTCTGGCTAAGGACAGAGAGAAAATCCACAGCAGTTACAGAAGCTATGGCAGTTTCATTAATGACAGTTATAAGTCATGATCCAAGTACGAAATTTATTTTTTTTCAGTTGGAATCAAACCAAAGTATTAATCCTAAGGATGCTACCTGGGAACTCAAAGTAAAGCTACAACTATAAAAACCCATCAGCAAATATGTTTCAATGAACTCCCCACCTAACCAATCTTCTTGTCAAAACCACTATCTACCACTGAATTAAAATACCCAATGATCTGGCCCTGGAGCAAATGTTTGGAGAAATACAGGGGAACACATTAATTCAGTTCCCCCTATCAGGTTATTAATAGGTGACAAACCAGGAACTCATTATGGCAGTGAAACAAGTTTAGGAAGAGATAATCACATTAGCTGAATACTCAAGGATAAAAGCTGGATCAGATTGGCTGGGCAGGATCTCAGATGCCCAGAGCAAGGAAATATCTCCTGTTAGAGCCTTCATCCCAGTCAAGGTGTTCCAGAGCACATCCAACAATTACAGATCCCATCCTCTGGATCCTAAGGATGCAGAGGTTACTGTGCCTCTGCCACCTGCACTACAACACTGAAAGCTGAGAAATAATTTGAAATGCATTATTCTGTCATGTAGATCAACTCAGTAATTTCTTGTCTCAGCTGCCTGTAACTCCCTGAATTTGGTTGTGGAACGTTTGAGAAAACTGATTCAAAAGAAGGCAAAAAAGGAAATGAACTATTTAAATATGGAACCAGGTATTAGTTTGGAACCAGATACTGACAGGACAGCAAATGCAACAGTCTGAAAGGTCCCATAAGCCAAGTGATGGAAAAGAAGAAAAAGTTGGGATTTCTGAAGATATTTTAATTTGCAGCACTGACTTTAATCCCCCAACAAGAATCTTCATTTAAGTGCAGACACAGTTTTGACCAATCTAAAGATGATCTTTTTGGGTTTTGCCCCTCTTTGATCTGTGTTAAACCAGATTAAAACCAAGCACAACTCCAGACCTCCTCTCTTTAAACGGTATCACTGAAACTATCTGACGAGAATTTTCCGGGATGATCCGTACCTCTCCTTGCAACGGCAACTTAGCAGAGCCAAAAGAACAGAATACGAACCTGTTGTATTCTGAAATACAAAATACAGAAATACCAGAATACGAATACGAAAATATGAATACATAAAAAACCAGAAATAACAGAATACGAAGGAGAAAAACAGCACAAAAACGGTGATTTTGCTATGGGAAGCTGGGACTTGCCACCTCAAATTAGTGGGAGCCGTGAAGTGGCATTAGTGCCAAGGGGATGCAGTAATTGGGGTTGATTTCCTGGCGCTGAGCCGAGCGCTCCGGCGAGTTAATTATAGCTCTGGAGGGAGCGGGGACACTTCCCGGTGACGCTGGGACACCACGGAGCAGCGACCTCCAGGAATTATGTGAGAGAGGCAGCAGAACTTTCCTGCTCGGCCCTTTACGGGAAACCCACACGGAAATTCGGAGTTAAAAGTGATAGGAGGGAGGAGAACACTCAGCCTGTCAGGAAACCAAAAAGGGTCATCGTTTCACCCATTAAAACAAGTCACTTGTAGCCCAAATTCAACAAGATTCTTATCACTAAGCCTTGATTTTAACCAGTAGTATTTAATTAATTTGGCAGAGCTACACAATGCCTTCCTGAGCGATAGCCAGCTCCCCTCTTGGGTTCCTTCTGTAATCATTTCCTTTGATTAACTTCACTGTATTTACTCAAATTAACCCGTGTATTTCATACATGTTGCAACAAATTAGAAGAGAAGAATTAAAAAGCAGCCTGCCAACTTAAAAACTGAGCGAGTGGAACTTTTTGAATTAAAGCAGACAGAGTTATTAGCTGATGATTATATGGAGAATGTTCAGAAGAAAGAACATGCCCTTTCCATTTTCATTTTGTATTACTAGTGATTACATGATATATCTTAAATTATAATTTGAGGTAAAACTATGATTAAAAATAATTTAAATATTGCACAACAAGTTAATTGCTCTGGAATTTCTTCATCTTTGTTCCTGTTCTTTGATTCAAAGATCCTGTGTGCAGGATATCTGCTCCAGGACTCTCACCTGACGTGGGGGGCCAGGACCCTCAAGCACTTCCCTTCGTGGTCTTTACCACAACAGAGGACAAGGGGACACCATCAGGTACCACTTTTACATCTCCCACATTTCCTGCAAAGCATTGCTGCATGCTCTGGTGGCAGTTCCCCCTCCCCACAAAACCTTTCAGAATTACAAAGGAAAAACAGAATAAAGGAAATGACCAACCCTCTGCCAGCCATCAAAACTGGGTGAAGTACAAGGAGGGAGAGGTGGAAGCCAACGCCTGCTTGGTCACTGCCACAAATCAAATGGGTTTAATCACAAATCCTTGGGTTTTCAGGATTAGATTCACTTTCTGGAAGAGTCCAAAAAAGTCTTCATCACTTAAGTTATAATTCAGGAGAAGATGCTCACCTTAAAGCCATAATCTCTCTTTGCACTGCAAGTGGAAAAGCTTTTACAAGGGAAGGCACCTCAGTGGATCAGAGTTAAACCCTCTGTGCAGGGCATGGACGGCTCTTGTTTAACTCCACAGCATCACTTCAGCAAAGGGATCCTGACCCAGATCCTCAGGAAATTCAGATCCTCAACCCAGACCTCGTCTCAGGTAATTTCCTTCTCTGTGGGATGAGCTGTCTGGGAGCAACTACTCCCAGTTAAAACTTTATCAGAACATCTTCCCATGAAAAGCCATTTTGGTCAAATGGAACTTCAAGACAGCTCTTTAATGAGAACCTTTCCCAAATACCTCTGCTTGGGGAATACTGCACTTCCAGCTTGGAGGCCAGTAACAGGCTTACACATGATAAGATGGAGCCAACCCAGAATAAGGCAGTTGGTGAAATTCAAGAGTCCTGTTAGGACCTGCTCGCTGCAGTCAATGAGAAAAGCAAGAACTTCAGGCAACTTTCTGCAGTTGGGGTCAAATTAGGGGAAAGGAGAAGCTGTGAGCTTTGCTGAGCTTTTCAATGCAACCACAGAGAACTGGTCTCCTCAGATGAGGAAAAGAAGGAATACAGTGACTATGCCCTTGTGCAAGGGGAGAAACCATCACAGCTCAGGAACTCTACTGAAAGTACTTCTGTTCAATTTTTACAGGGAGTTTTATCCTGCTCTGGCTCTTGAGAAACACATTACACAAGCACGTGCAAATGATCCCACATAGGGATTACCGATGATTTTGCCAGTCTTTAAATAAATACCTGACTTTTAAGCACAAACAGATATAAAACTATCCACAAGCAAGGGGCTAAGAGTACATGGGCAGTGCAGGGTGAGACCATCTCCTGTAGCAGCACTGCAGCTGGATCTGCTTAAACCAGCACGGAGGCTCTACTCAGAAGTTTGTTTTTCCAGTTTTTCCTCTACTGTGCATTTCTACTTTGCTACTTTACATGGATTTAAGAGAACCAGCCAGAATAAGTACAAGATGGAGTATATAAACTAACTTCTTGTATAAATAAGCCACCAAAATTACTCAGAACTACCGACCTGACAAAAACAATACTAAAACTTTAACCATCTCCATGGAAAGAAAACACCACCATTAATCTTGCCAATGAAAAAAAAAAATGCCTGAGCTGTTAAATCTCTGGTAAGAGACAAACCCATGAGAGACTCATGATGATACTGGTCTGATTAGCTGGAATCACTGAAGAGTGGAGGAAAGAGCTGGTCAGATAAACAGAGGCCAGGCCAGGAGGAAGAGCTCCCGGAGAAACAGGTTTTCTGTGTCTGACTGGTTCCCAAAACTCTCCTCAGCCTCACTCACCATTCTTAAGAGAGAAGGTGTTATCTTGTGCTGCAGGCCATGGAGAATTCCACATGCTTGGAAATCTCTGCTTGGAACTGGCAGGTTTCTACAGCATTCAGTGCTATGGCTTGATCGATGCTGCACAGAGCTGCAGTCTTTGCCAGGGTAAGGGTTAATTACCACTGATGGTCAGCAAATAAAAATAAAGTTTTATCCTACAGGCATTTGCAATCCATATTTGCAATGACAGTGCTTCTTGCAGAAAGGTTCTTACAAAGTCCTCTTTGACCCTTCCTGCTCCTCAGCAACAGAGGAGGAGAGAAACAAAAGGTGTCTCAACAGAAGCTGGACTGAGAGCTCCTACCTGGTTCTCACAGTGCCACATGCCAGAACTAAACATGTGGGATTGTAGCTTATAATAATTCCAACAGGACAGTAAACAAGGACAATAAACTTTCAACACAACACAAAACTTGTGCTGCCATCCCTGGCAGAATTCCCCTGGCACAGGAATGTCCTGGATGTGAACTCTTCCCCACAGAAAGTTCCCTACTGATCCCGCTGCCATCTCATCCCCCTGCTCGATTATCAGGAAACTACAGCTCCTGCTAAACATTTCTGCTTCACAGGGAAGATTTTCTGGGAATTCCAGCCTCTGGCTTGGTTTCCTATATTGCCAGGTCCAACCTAATGACCAGAATAAACACAGAATATTCAGAGAGTGTTCAGTAGTCCCAGAAGAGCTCCTTTTCGAAGCCCAAACAAGACTTTCATGATACAGATTCAGTGACTTCTTCCTCCAAAAGATGTCAGAGGATATGGGGCAGAAAGCATTTTACTGGCATCACTGAGGACAGATTTGAAACAAATCAAGGTAAGTGGGCAAGAATCTATCATCAGCCTTTAATATAAAATCTTAAGAGTAAATTCAAAGTAAACAACAAAACAGCAAATTCTGTACAACAAAATACCGAATTTATACAACTAGGAAATTTTCTCAAAGTAATTAAGATGCTTTCCACAATGAAAAGGATTTAATATTTTTGGTAAATTCCAGATTCTATAGATTATCGACCCCAAGAATTTAATTTTGAAGGAAGCAACTGATACTTTGTGGAGAACAAGCTGGTTTTTACTGTTCTCACCAACTTACCATGAACCACCTCCTAATTAGCTCATGCATAAGAAACACAATAGAAAGGTGCAGCTGAAATTTTAAAAGCCTGAAGATTTACTGATGGCAAGACCACAGACTTCCAGCCATCTGTTCTATCTGGAAAGTGTTCATCTGCAAAGCATTTTAGTGTTTATCTAGAAAGCATTTTACAAATATTAAAGCAATACCTACTGCTCTCTTCTCCTTCACACAGACTCACTATGTCACGCTGTACATAAAAATTTGGCATTTACCCCCCACTTCAGCAGAATACACAACACTCCACAAGAGTTATTGAGGAAAGTCAAGCTACTCATACTGAAAAATGTAGTTTTGTTACCTCAATATGTCACAAAATGCAATTTTACACTGAACAGAAATACAAAAAAGGGAAATAATAGAAAAGTATACACTTTTTCAAAAGAAAAAATTAAAGTTTTAGGTTGTTTGACCTTTCCCAGCCTTCCCTCACAGGAAGCAGTCCATGTTGTACTACACCTAATTTAATTTTCTGTTTCTTCCTTTCTGCTCTTAAATACTAAAGAAACACAAAAAAGCCTCATAGGGCACATGTACCATTGAGGAAGGAGCAATGACACACCTGCCTCAGTTAAAACAACTCCTGTTCTTTAGAATTCTGGGAAACTATTTAGGATATTTTTAGAGTATTGATAAGTGAATAATCTTGGGGTGAAAGAATTCCAATTAAGGAGCAATTGTTTTCCTTTCTGGGAATTTGCTGGTACCAGTCTAGGAACTCCACCCAGGAGCTTTGGGAGTTGTCTTTTCGTACTGAGTCATCCAGCTTTGGAAAGTCTCCAACCAAAGATCCCAACCTGAAAGACCCTGGTTTTAAAAAGATACATTTCATTATATTTATCTGCTAAGCACCTTTTTTTTTCTTTCAATCCACCCACGATGCTATTAAGAAGGCCACTGGAACTCTCAGAAATAGGTCTGTTTCAAAGATTTAAATACCTTTCTCTTATTTTGGCTCCAAAATGTTCAGCTCATAAAGTGACTGCACTGGAGACCAAACACCAAGGTTCTTTTCACTCAATCTTTTATTAAACAAACACCATTCTGCTGCTGGCACCACAGTGATTGCAGATCACTGTATAAAATCCCTACCACAAACACAGGATTTGTTCCTAAACAACAAGGGGGGAAAGAAGAGCAGCAGCAGAGTAGCTACAAATACACCTCCCTGCCATTTGGAACCCAGGTTTCACTGACATTTTCAAGCCAATCTTTTCGTTTTTATCTGTCAACACAGGAGAAAATGTGCAAGTTTTACTAACAGACACTTCAATGTTGTGTAAAGGGTCTTAAATAATTGAATTAAAGCCCAGGATGGTTCAAGCACAACATATCTACCAGTTATCCCTTCATTATCTTCTGTAGTCAACAAATGCAGCTGTTGAATGTTCTGAACTTTAATTCCAACATTAGATTCTGGTTCCTGGCACAAATTTTAAATGATTGAACAATATTAAAGCATGGAACACACTAGGTTTTATGTAATACATAAATTATAACATATCTAACAACAGGCAAATCTTTCCATAAGACTGGGCTATTGGAATACTAATTGCCAATTTTCCTACTCTGAGAGCAAGAAAAAAATCAGTACACTGGTAAAATTAAATTATTCGTTTCAATAAAAAAATACTTTCTTTCTTAACAGCAGAGATTTGGCAATAAGATTTTATATAACATCATTTACACCTGATTGTATTTCACTTCCAACTTTTTTAATCCTGCAAGGTACAAAGCAAATACTTATGAAAGGGACATGCAGCCAATGCCAAAGTTTCAATTATAGCCTTTCCTATTTGGCAGCAGCAAGTCAGGACTTGTGAGCCTTGTTCTCTTCCTTCAGATCATTGCTGAGGGAAGAAAGAAACCTGGAGATGCTGCTGGCACTTTAATGTCTGCTTATCCTTAAACGCTGCAGATGATGCTGCAGTTGATGCCAAGCATTTTGCACTTACTTGTAACAACAGGGGAAAATCCCCACTTTTTCACCCTCTTTTACAGAGCTGAAAATAACACAAACCATCAAAGAACTATTACTGGGAAAAGACAACTTACAAGCATTCAAATTTTATCTTCCATTTCTTCAGGTTGCTGTCCCCATCCCCATTTCCCAGGGTCATACGTACAGGAATAAAGTGGGGGTGTGTTTTAAAAGGTGACACTCTGAAAGGATGGTGTAATTTAAAGAAGTAAGTGTAGAAAACAGACAACAATGCCCCCAAAGCCCCCAAAATATCGACTCTCTCTCATCTGTGTTCTGAAGCAGGAAGGTATTTTTAAAAAATAAATAAATAAACAGAATGTGCCTAAGAACTTTGTAATATTAGAACTGTAATAAAGAACTGCAGTAATAAGAGGGACTTTCGGAAAAGTTATCCACGTTTTTCATCCAAGGTTTGTGACTGGACAAACCCTGTTTTAAGGTCACAAAAATGAGTGTGTTATCCAATTTATCAAAATCCTCATACCCACCAAAAGCTGCTACTGTTTCTGAACAGCAGTCCAACGACATGCACTCTGCCCAACTAAACCATCTCCCCAAAATACTTCTGGTATTTCAAAAGCTCACAGACAAAACATGTTGTCTCTTTCATCTTTTATTTAAAAAAAAATTTAAAGGTATGCAGAAATCTTTTTCTCCTTGTTCCATAATTACAGTGATTTGGAAAACAGAACAGCAATATTTAATTTTGACCAGAAACAGGTTTTAAGAGTCAGTACCCCATAAGACATGCCATCTACCCTTACATATTTTACCCAGTTATTGCTCACATAAAAAATTCCTTATCAGCTCCTATTTTCTAAGATTTATTTATATGTATTCACACATCTAAAAATGTGCTAACACTATTGTTGAGACAGAATTCAGTGGAAAAACCTGACCATTGGAGAGACTCTGTAGCCCACTTGCTTTAAGACACTATCACCAATTTTATCTCTGAGTAGAGCTACTTTTAATGTGTGTACAGACACATAAATATATATATGCAAATTTACACACAGAGAACATCCGAGTGCCTTTTTGCCAGCTCACAGTGAGAGAATTCCAACAAGAAATTTAAGGAAACAACATGAATTCACAGATTACTTTCTTTAATAAGTAATCCTGAAGGCTGGGTTTGGGTTTTTTTAGAGCAAGTTATCACTTCTGGGAGATCTGCAAGCAGCATCCTCCACAGCAGATGGGGTGAGGGTAAAAGCCTGTGGAGATGCAGCTGAGCATCCAAGGGCACGGCGCTCACACCCTGCCCTCCTCACAGCTGCCCTCCTCACAGCTGCCCTCCTCACAGCTGCCCTCCTCACAGCTGCCCTCCTCACAGCTGCCCTCCTCACAGCTGCCCTCCTCACAGCTGCCCTCCTCACAGCTGCCCTCCTCACAGCTGCCCTCCTCACAGCTGCCCTCCTCACAGCTGCCCTCCTCACAGCTGCCCTCCTCACAGCTGCCCTCCTCACAGCTGCCCTCCTCACAGCTGCCCTCCTCACAGCTGCCCTCCTCACAGCTGCCCTCCTCACAGCTGCCCTCCTCACAGCTGCCCTCCTCACAGCTGCCCTCCTCACAGCTGCCCTCCTCACAGCTGCCCTCCTCACAGCTGCCCTCCTCACAGCTGCCCTCCTCACAGCTGCCCTCCTCACAGCTGCCCTCCTCACAGCTGCCCTCCTCACAGCTGCCCTCCTCACAGCTGCCCTCCTCACAGCTGCCCTCCTCACAGCTGCCCTCCTCACAGCTGCCCTCCTCACAGCTGCCCTCCTCACAGCTGCCCTCCTCACAGCTGCCCTCCTCACAGCTGCCCTCCTCACAGCTGCCCTCCTCACAGCTGCCCTCCTCACAGCTGCCCTCCTCACAGCTGCCCTCCTCACAGCTGCCCTCCTCACAGCTGCCCTCCTCACAGCTGCCCTCCTCACAGCTGCCCTCCTCACAGCTGCCCTCCTCACACCTTGCCCTCCTCACACCCTGCCCTCCCTACAGCCTGCCCTCCTCACACCCTGCCCTGCTCACACCCTGCCCTCCTCACACCCGCTGCTGACCCAGGACAAAGGGCTCTGGCACTGGAGAGCCACTATTTTAAGTGTAAAGACCCTCGATTTTTGGCCAACACTCTCAGTGATCAGTAGAGCTTGTCTTTAGGTGGCACCATCGGTGGGGAGGAAGCCCTCCTGCACTAACCTCGCTGATCTCCGCAGCAGGGGGAATCGCTATTAAAAATGCTGTTTAGACAGACAGGCTTCTCTGCAAGTCTGCTACACAGGCTCATCAAACTCATTAAACCCAGCTTTAAATCCCAGGCTTGGGAGTGTAATCCCTTTAAGAAACCTGCTAGACTAGGCTGAGAGAATAAAAATATGGTAGTTAGTGAACTGAAAGGTGCACGAGCGCCGCTCACCTTGCGGTCAGCCTGGGAGATGGACACCCCACCTCCCTGGGCACCACCAGTGACGTGCTGCTGCCAGCACTGGACAGGGAATAATGTCCTTGGAAAGCACACAGATGTTGTCTTCTACCTCAGCAGCAGGAAGGATGTTGGCCTGCAGCAGCATCAACCCTTCAGCCTCTACCCAAATCCCTCCCCTTGTCATCTGTACTATATGAAGGTAAAAGTTCTGCTGCAGCTGGCACAGCACAAAATTGGTGACTGTCCTTTCTGGAGGAACAGGAGATGGCTGGAGTGCCACCTCTTGCTGGCAGAGGCAGCATTTGGATGGACAAGGTGAGCTCTCATACCATTCCAGGCTGCACAGCCCTGGAAAAATCCTCTGTGGGAGCCATAAAATGCTGTGCCACCATCGTGCCTTTGGATACCCCAATAACTGATGCTCATCTTCCACGCACACGTGTAAAGCAGCTGTAGAGCTGATTCCCAGGTTTCCTCCTGCCTACAGAGCTGCTGTTGCCCATGGGGAGACTGGAAAAACCCAAATCCAGCGCTGAGGCTGTGAGGAGGCAAGGAGCAACACCACAGGAATCGTATTTACAGAGAGGGAAAAGCAAAAGCTGCAACTTGAAAAGGCTGCAAGATGCAGGAGTTGTAGAGAGAGGTTCTCTGCACAGGACAGCAGCCCAGCAGCAGGCTGTCTTGGGGAATTCTGCTCAGGAAATCATGGCATTGGGATGTTTTTAATCACCCCAGCCCTGAACAGAGTGCAGGACTGCAAACTGCTGGGCACCTTGTGTCCTGTCAAATGACCATCAGCTGAAGGACTGCAAGAAAAAAGCTGTGGCACTGAACTGCAGCCTCCTGGTTCCAGTGTTTTTAGGTAAATACAACAGCATGAGACTTCAAAATTCACCAGGAGACTGGATACAAAGCTTCCTAGTACAGTGACTAGACAAAATGTAAAATAAAATGAAATTAGAAGGCTCCCTATGGGGTCAGAGCAGTAAAACTGATTCTGATTAAGTTGCATTACCAGACAGAAGCAGGATCTCAATAATTTACAGCCAGAGACAGGATAAGTGTCCATTAGCATTAGTGTCTATGGATGTACACTTTCTATTTTTCCACATATTTAAGGCCTCTGAGACCATGTCTGGGCCTCTGGCTTTCCCTCTTCCTGGCTCCAAACCATTGAAGTTAAACCCCTTCCCTCCAGGCAGAAGAGGAGCCTTCCTCTTTAGCATCCTCTCCACCCCCAAAGGGTGGGTAAGGGAGAAGGCAGGATTATTTGAAGTCAATCTGGACACAGTAAATGGTCTCTAATGGTATCTAGAACACGAAATTCAGGATAATTTGAAAAAGTTATGAGGTTGGACATGATCCAAATTCAGATGAGCACAGCACTGCAGGATGTTCTGCAGATGTGTCTGCAATGACTCTTAAGTTTAGCTGTCCCTGATTTTATTTTGGTTTGTGTTTAATATGCCTTTCAGCACCGGCAGTCTTGGGAAGGGCACACTTGAAGCCAAACCAAGAAGTAGTAAAGGAAAGAAAAAAAAAAAGCCAGACCAATCATTACAGAAACCTGGTCTCATAATATTAATTGTGTCTAAACCTCCCTCAATGTGTTCTTGGCCTTTTTCCCTTGGAGAACCAATGCAGAGTGGCTGCACTTATTTTGTGCCTCCTCTACTAATGAGCAGCCTCGTGCCACTTCAATGCCTCTTCCCTCCCAGGAATCATTACCTCAAGAGTTAGAACTAATTTGACAAAAATCTGTTCTGCACCATCATTCCCCAGGTTCTGGAGGTTTAAAGAAACCATTGAAGGCACTTGCTGACAGGTCAGAACAGCTCTCCACCGGTCTCCAAAAAAACCCAGATGAGTAAGAACATCTGGGTAGAGGTTTGGACTCTTTTTTTAAAAATAACTGCTTTATATTCAAGGTACCTGCACTTTCCCATGTACATTTTTAAAAGGAGTGGTACAAAGTTACTCCTCTTGCTTCCTCAAATTCCAGAGACTGAGGGATTTTTCAGACTGTGAGTATAATGAAATTTTAAAAAATCATCAGGAAACCAACTGGCAAGACCACAGTGATGGTGGTTCTTTACTGTGTCCCCAGTTTTGGGGTGGGCAGAACATCCCAGCAGTGGTTCTCATCCCCTTGGGGTGAACTGGGACCATCTCCATGTCTTTTACCCCTCCCTGGTGCTTTCAAGTGAGCGAGGAAGGAGGGTAATGAGCTGCCAGACACTTGTGCAGCTGATGAGCAGCAGCCACCCAAGAGGTGGTTGCATGAGTTTGTGTATAGAAAGCTTGTAAGGCACTTTGGGAAGCTGCAGGATGAAAAGGACTATATAAACGTAAGATATTATTATTATTAAACCAGTGATCTGACAAGAAGAGACAGCTCTTCAAATCTCTACAACAGCTTGAGCTGAAGAGATCAGGGAGTCCAATTTGAAAAAATAATAATTTGAAACGAATTGGAGGATTAGAAGTGGCAGCTCTTTTGTGGATTCTCCATGGCAGGTAAATTTAGTAGGCTACTTTAATTTTGCATCGTTTTAACTCCTGGCAATGTCCTGTGCATTGAATCTGACAGAGAGACAGAGTGTTTGAAGCTGTCGTGGCTACATTTTAGTCTCCCAATTTTACAATCAGTGTTTGAATCTGCTACTACAACTCTGGGTACAGAGATCAGAGACTTATCAAAGAGGCATTCATTTCAAAGACAAGCAGCAGCTTTGACTTCATTCCTTCAATGCTTAAAATTCCTGAAAAAGCAGATGAGCATACCACAAAACAGGTCTGAAGGAAATCTCTCTATCGGCTGTAAACCTATTTCAGTATTAATTTTTTAAGGATCTATTTTGGTCTCAAGTAAAATGAGTGTGTTTAGCAGAGATAATCCTCTCAACAGGTGAGCTTAATATATGCCTTTTCCTGTGACTGACTGAAAGAACATTTTAAACTTATTGCTTTTTCAAGCATTAATTGAAGAACTACTTCAACCAGCTAGCTGATTTTGTTTAAATCTTTTTTTAGACTAATAATGTCTTCCCTTTGCTAACAAAGCAGCACTTCATTTCTTTATTGCTGCCCTTATTTTACCTGCATGGATGAACCAAGTGCACCGTGGGCAGCAACACGTGTACTCTGCAATGCCAGGGTTTAAAGGTGTATCACACACTGGAGTGCTGCTTTCCACACTCAACTCTCCGTTTTAAGCTGAGTTTCAGCATTCACATGAGTGATAATATGACTGATCAGCATCACATCAGCATGGAAGTGAACCTGGGTGATTTTCTTCCTCCCGATCATCAAGACCACTGGCCACTCACTGGAACCAAGTGCCCGGTTGATTTTTGCTAGAAAGCAAGAGGGGATTGCTCCAAATTGATTTGCAAATCTGATCCCAGTTCCTCCAGCTGAGCACTGCCCAGCCCAGGGAGGCTCTGAAAAGCTGGTGCAGGGAGCAGTGGATCGTTTCCCACAGAGCAATGGATAATTTCCCATGGAGCAATGCATATACTTTGACAGGGAGCAATGGACAGAGTTTCCTGAGGAGCAAGGGATCGTGTTTCCAGACAGTCAAGTGTTCAGGCATTGGAGGGCAGGACAACCTGGCTCCTGCCGAGGTAGGGCAGGTGAGCGTAGCCAAGCCCACCTCTGGCTTCTTGTTTTCATGAGTGCTGCTGATTGACCCATCCCAGTTCTTCAGCGCCTCATCAGCAGGACTTAGAGGCAAAGGGGATAATCAGCAACAGGTTAATTTGTCTGATTAAGGCTTGGGAGATGTGGCACTGGGAACTCGGCACGGCACAGTCCCCGCAGCCAGGCCCAGCCAGCTTGAAAGGAGCCGCCCGCTGCTGCCAGCCAAGGAACGCATTAAAGCTGCCTTTGAAAGCCATGGCCATACCAGCAGCCTTAGCAAAGCTCCACTGCAGGTGTGGACATGCCCTAAAGTGCACTGAAAGTGCTGAAGAGTTTGGCTCTTCAGCCCTCAAATCGCTTCTGACAAACAGGACTGAGAAGTCTTAACACATTCGGGCGTTTTTAAAAGCACTGCCAGCACCATCTCACACCGAATGAAAGCTTCGGATTAAAACCAGCTTTGAAACTGCAGAATGTGTACAGGTGCCTCTCCTCAGAGCAGCTCAGCCATCAGCATTCAGCCTAGCAACACAAGTTTCTTTTGCAATATTTTATTAAAAGGTCCTTGGTGCCCACACACACACACTTGGACACGCTGACAAACGTGACATAATCTTCAAAATACTTTAAATTACTGTTATTTACCCAGTGGGAAACAAACCATATAGAAAACCACAGCAGAAGCTTTTTATGAGATGTGACGATGCTGTATCTACCTCATCCAATCCTACACACCAGATTGCTGTCATTTATGAACTGAGCATTTTTCGTTGCTTTCTCTGTTTCAGAGAACCACAAGAAAACTGTTTTGAGGCAGAAGTGTCCCAAGTTCGGCTCCTTTAACAGCTCCAATCTTAATGAGTAATAATCACAGAATCATAGGATGGGTTGGGTTGGAAGGGATCTTAAAGCTCATCCAGTTCCACAGGGACTGGGACACCTTCCACCATCCCAGGTTGCTCCAAGCCCCGTCCAACCTGGCCTTGGGCACTGCCAGGGATGGGGAAACCACAACCCCAGTGTCCCTGGGTGACAATAATGAATAAACAAAGTGATGTCTGCCCAGCTGGCTGCAGGCACTGTCCCAGGGGCAGCCCTGTGCCAGGGTATCCCCAGGAGCAGCACAGAGCTCATTCCCAACTCCTCATCCCTCCTGCTGAACACTGCCCTAGTGCTGCTGCTTCCGAAGAAAAACTTCCTTTGTAAAAAGTCAGTGTACGTTCAATAGATAAATAACCACCTCTGTACTTAAAAAGTGCAGAACTATGGCCATAAATAAGCATTAGTGCTTCAAAAATTGTGAAACCACAGCTTTATGGTTTTAAACAGAGACAAGGTGGAATCCTGAATGGTGGCAATGTATTTCAGATGAAAGCTTTCAAGCAGATGAGGAATAGTTACAGGAGTTGGAACCTGAGTAACTACAGTTGCATTAAATTATTCCATCTGCAAGTCCATTAAAAATTGTTAATGGTTTTGTATGGCTTTTATATTTATTGGGTAGGTTTATTCCTATGTGAGTCATACATATTTATTACCAGAGGCCAGATAATGGTTATTAATAAAACTTCTTTTATTTGCATACTGTCTTGATGCTGCCCTAATATTTACAACTGGACTATAAAATAAAAAGAATCCTCAAAAATTCTAAACAGCATCAGGGATGCATCACAACTTTGCTTTTTGTACTTTATTACTTTTTGGTGTTTTGTTTTCTCAAAACTGGAAAAAAACCCCCTCAGCCTGGTAAATCCATTTCTTTTCTCAAGTCAAAAAAGCACGAATTCTTTCAAAGCTTTAAAGCACTATTTGTGTGGAGGAAGTGAGAGGAGATCCAAAGTTAAAGCAGGCTGGGTTTTTTATAATTAAGAAAATACATATATTTCTACACATAATTATGAACAGTAACAAAAGCTCAGTATTAAAATAGGTCCACTGAATCCCTGGAATTGTGCCTGCCAACTAAAACACCTACTATGAATTTAGTAATGGGTTATGCAAACATAAATTACAAGGCCAGACATTTTAAAAGGAAAAAAAGGTGATTTATTGTCACACTGGAGACACGGCAGGATAGAAGCACAATTTCATTTTTCCATATATTCATCAACACTGCAGATGTGTTAATGCAAAAAGAATTCCAAAATAAAAATGACTCTCAACTGCTCTAATTCTCATCTGTCATTTAATTTACTTTAAAATTGTTACCAGGAAGCATTTTTTTTTGTTTAAAGCAAGCAGAACACACTAAAAATTCCTGGAAGAAAACAGGTTTTAAGAGCATTTTACCGACATTTCTCCCCCTAAAAATCAAGACTTCATCCAAAACTGACCACAACAGAGTGGCCCTGCAGAAACTTGGGGTATTTGGGAGGGTTTTTAATAGAAAAGCTTCAAACTATCATTTGTACTTTGGGCATTTGGTTTGTGAGTATTTTTACTCCACGTATTTATAGTTTCTGCTTTTCTTTCAAGGAGATCCAACTATTCACTTATCCACTGTCAGAGCAGTGACAAGAATCTCTGGTAACTGGCAACTCCTGTTAAAAGAGTTATTCGTGACAACATCATAATTTTAATGAGAACAACGTGTTCCTTTAATTACACCTGAGTGACTTTGAGGTGGTCCAGCAGATGAACTGAGGGTTACACAACGTTTGTTCACAAAGGTAAAAAGGAAAAAATACTAATTGAAGATGTTTAATTATTTCTTCGCTTGGTAAATACACACAGGAAGGAAGAGCAGGGATATTGATGCCTGTTATTTTTATAACTCTTGAAAATAAGTCAAACTATTGTTCAGAGTAAATTTAGGAGCTGAACTTCAGCCTTGCTTGGAAGTGATCTCCATATAAATTCCAAGTTTTACACTTACCTTTACAAGTACCATAAAACACAATGTAAGAACGGCTGGTAATCGTTGGTACCACAGTGAGAAAAATCTCAGCTATTTCAGCTAAAAAAATGACAACATTGTCCCTTAAAAGCCAGATACATCAATAAATCACGTTGTATCTTAATGCACACTACATAAAGTACAACCATTCTGCAGGAGGAAGGATGACAAATGCTCTGTCAGATTCAGTTTTTTGCCTTGAGTTCTGACCTTGAAAACGTTCTCCTCTTCCAGCCCTCACCCCAACCTTCCCCTGCCCTGCTGCCTGCTCTGGCCACTTTCCAACTGGGTCAGCCCTGCGAGGTTCAAGCAAAGGCAAGAACAACCAGGGAAAAACAAACTGTTTGCTTTGCCTTCCCTCAGTGTCAGTGACAGCAGAAACTCACTGCAGCATCAAAGGCTTAACAAGAGAGATTAACTTGTAAATATTTGCTTACAAGTGTCCCTTTGTAAACCACAGTAATACCCCAAATATCCCCTTTTCTCCTTCGCTGCGATGGAAAACGCGGCACCCTTGGCATTACTGAAATCCAACACCTGCAACCAGTGCTGTCAGAAGAAAAGTGAATTCTTCAGCTCTCAAGAATGCTCAACCAGGAAAATGCTCAAATAAAATAAATCTACATTATTAAGAGCAAGTGACTTCAGAGGAATTAATTTGTCCAACTGCTCTAACGAGTTTGGTTGAATCAGATGTGTCCCCCTCTTGAATAAAGTCATTTATATTCATATATATTTTCATTCGTATATATTCGTATATATTTTCAGATTTACAAAAAGACTTTTGAGGTAAATGTGTCGCAGAAAATTGATTTAAGGGTATCTTGGAAGCAAATGGAGAGAGAACCAGTAACTCCAAGTGGCCTAGGCCACATGGTTTCAGAAAAATGCTTTAAATTAAACTTCTCTGCCTAACAACACACAGCACAATCATGACTTCTGCAGCTCAGGGGAACTATTTTCCTGGGTTTCAGACCTTTACAAATGCTGTTTCAAAATCACAAACTATGAAATCTTACATAGCAATAATCCCCAAAATACAGCCTCATTTGGTAAAAGGACTTTCTCAGGCCCTGTTATTCCTAAATAAATTGCACAGATTCTGTTGCCCACCCTCTGCTGCCACTCTGCCCTGCTGGGAACAGCACAAGTTAAGACAATAAAGACAATTATTTAAAAAAATAAATTAATGAAGTCTATTGAGCATGGTGGGAATGGCCAATGTGGTCAATGGAGGTCAGTTTTAGGAGAATCCTAGAAAAATACAACTGTGAATTATAATTGTTTTAATGTCCTCTCACTGCCAATAAAAAGGCAGCAAGAGATCATAATATAGAAATAGGTGTCAGAAACACTGATGGGTTTCCTGTTAACAATGAGAATATGCTAAAGTGAAATATTTATTAAATAATGACAAATGATTGAGACAATGAGTAAGGACTGTCCAGGATAAGGTGAGACCTGATTTAACCCCTCTGACTCCACAAGACTGCTGTTTAGATCACATGTAAAGATATGGAGATAGATTTTATTACCTTTCTGAAAAAATCACACAGTAATAATAATGATAATATATGTTTCCATTTAGCTTTTGAAATACCAAGCCCATGTAGTACAAATTATCCTAAAAATCATTTACCTGACAAACAAACTTCTTAAGAATAAAAACGTGGGAAGGTAGGACATGGCACCTAAATATTATCCTAAAGGAGAGGTATTCATCAAAGGGGAAAAAAAAGAGGAAAGAGGGAGGGAAAGGGAAAAAAAGGAGGAAAAAGGAAAAAAAGAGGGGAAAAAAGGGGAAAGGAGGAAAAAGGAAAAAAAGAGGGGAAAAAAGGGGAAAGTAGGAAAAAGAAAAAAAGGGGGTGGGAAGGAAAAAAGAAAACAATGAAAGGAGTGGAACAACCCAGCTGTAGATGGCAGCAAATCAATATTCACCCCTCTGTACCCAGACACTGAGAACATCAATTATCCTCAGACAGACTGTGTGTTTTCAGTAGATTTTGTTATTATTTCCACTTTGTCACACAGACTCGACCAAAGTTGACTGTGCAACGTCATTGGGAATCAACACAACTCACTACCCACAATTCTGAAGACCCTGCTCTCATTTCAAGAACTAATTCAAGCAGCATAATTAATTTTTTTTTACCTTTTATTTTATTCTCTTTTGCTGTAGAGACTGGATATTTCAACAGAATACTCCAGAAACATTGGAAAGAAAGAATTTAAGAATTTTACACTTTGAAAAACTGAGCCCTTCCATTATAACTGTCTTAGCTTCCTTTAGTTCCTTATGGCTTGCAATTACAATGATTTTTTTTAAAAAAATCTTGTGGATCTTAAAGATATGCATCACCTCAACACACAACATCATGAATAAAACTATCACTTGTGTAAAAGAAGATATTGCAGGTGTCTTTCTTTCTCTTTGGGGCACTGCAGAACTGATGGAGCAGGATGGGGAGGACAGGGAGAGTTTGGGTGACACTGATGGAAAACAGGTTTGGTGCAGGCAGGTAAATGTCATTCATTTGAAATCAGCCAAGGGCTCGGGCTCAGCAGGCTGCCCCCTCCACCCAGTCAGTGTTCAGGTATTATTTTGTTTTCTAGCACCTTCCCATATTCCATTTTCCAGAGCATCTTAGAGAATTCTTGTTTCTGTGCTTAGAGGTTCTCCCATACCCCTCCATAACTCTGCCCATCGAACCTTTAATCTGCTTTACAGGATTCAGATGGCAATTCGGGCATTTAAAGGTGATCTTGACTTTCTCAATCTCACCAATTGAGTTCATTTACAACCCAGAAACTGCAAAAGGCAACAACAGTGAGGAGTCACCCATCCAATTTACCATTATATCCATCAGGATGAACACAAGGGGCCACAGGAACAGGGCAGGCTCCTGTCTCTACATGTGGCCTTTAAGCAGGCACCTCCCATCTGCCTGATTTTGTAGAGCTCATGATCTCCCATTACAAAATTAGTTGCTTATTTCATTTCCCAGGCCTCCCAGGCTGGTCTTTTGTCTTGTGCTCAGTTTAATGACCCCTGGCTCAGGTGAGCCTGGTAATAACCCCCACAGCTCAATATTGCCTGGCTTACATGGCCAAATCTTAGAGAAAAGCAGTGGAGAGTTACAGGTTAAACAGGCTTAAAAGTGGAAGTATTAGATAAGCTTTTCAACATTTAAAACAGAAATAGTAAAAAGTAGTTACTGAACTAAGAATCTGGGTAAAAACAAAAGCAAAGCTATCAACATTAGGAACTATCCACACTTCATGCCAAAAATTATTAACCTGTGCACCTGAAATTATTTAGAGACTAAAAAAACCCCAGCTCTGAAAGTTGATCATTCAAACATTCCCTTATTTACACCAGAATTGGCATCTGAGAACAGAATTAAGCAAAACAAGAATTTCACAGGGGTTAAAATACCCCAAAAATATCACAGTTGGTCACAACAGTTCAGGATTTGTCACTGTAAGAAAATAATCATCTGATGCAGGCTGGCAATTCACATGATATATTGTGAGATGTCTTCCAAGTAACAGTCATGCAAAATTGATGTTTCAAGTAATCTCCTGACCAGTCTCAGCCTTCCACAGTAGCTGCTCAGGGGGAAACAAATTGAGACTGAAAATACTCCAAAACATCTATGAGCAGCAGGTCTGACACAACCTCCTAAAAGGTGTGAGGAGGTAAAGAGTATTTTTGCAATAACAGGTTAAGAACCTTTTCTAAAAGTTTCTGCACAACCAGCGCTGAATTTTCTGTTCACATAAAGTTCCCAAACATGAGATACTTCTTCCCAGAGTCATCTCCCAGTATGCCAAGACAGAAATAGTATTTTAACATTTTTAAATACCAAAAGCCCTGGGGTCATTCCTCTAAACATGAAAAAAATTGTATTGCTTTTGCAGCAATTTGATAATTTGCAAGGAAGGCAGAAATGACCCAGATAGATCTGTCACAATATTTAAAGTAAAAAGAAACAGAAGTATCTTCAACTTTGTTAGTAATTGTGTGAATCCTTTTCTGCTGCACAGGAGATAACTTTCAAGCAGATATTATGGAAAGTCTGGAGGCAGCAATGAATAGGAAAGTCAAGGCAATCCACACTTGTCTCCTGATTTATGGTGGGACTGGCAAGGGCAGAGGAAAAGAGATGCTGGCACAGCCCAAACCAGGGCTGCACCAACAGGGATGAAGGCAGGGTGAAACACAAAATGGAAAGTACAATTCTGACACAGATTGTTACACTTAACAATTCCATCTTTGTGGGTTTGTTTCTTTTTTTAATGTCAAGAAAGTTGTTATTCATTTGAATTGAGCTGTACACTGGGTTGTTTATCTATCTGAAGAACATCCTGCATCCAGGCTGGTTTTCTACCACAGAACTCTTTTGTTATGAAAAAGAGCACGTTGGATGTTTTAGGAACATAAATGTATCAGTTTGGAGATGCCTGTGGCTCCCTGTGCATTCCCTGTCCACCTCAAGGATGTTTCTCATCCTGGGGAGGTTTCGAGATAAAAGCTGCAGTTACTCACCCTGATTTCTGATTTCCAACTGTCTCCCCAAACTGTTGAAGTTCTGAGAAATGTTCACAGACCTCCCTTCTTTCTGGGAGTGCAAAAAGCAACTGAAGATGAACACACACTGCACAAGCTTTAAGTTCTGTGTGAGGACGAAATCCAGAGCAGTTTTCCAGCAGGGATAGCTGGACACCCACATCTACCACACCAAATCCCTTGGACAGGACAGAGCTTCCACATCTGAGCTCCCTCCATGATCCTGGGGCAAAAACTACATCTCAAGCTGGCTACAGCTGCCTGTTCCTACAGTTCAGATACTTTCTTCTAATTCTTTGATCCTATTTTCATTCTTGCTCTGTCAGAGAAAGTAGAAGTTGCTCTTCTGCAGAAGAGCACTGCAGCAGAGAAGGCAAAGAAAGAACCCAAAATATCCGTGCAAGCTTATAAAGGAATGTGGTTTCATAGGGGTCCCAGGACAAAAGATGAGGATGTAGCAGAGATCCCAATTTCCTCAAACACTGGGGATGTTCAGAGTGTTGTCTTGAATGTAGTCCCTGAATAAATAAAACTCCTTTCATATATTCTGGAAGAGAATAGAGGCTACAGAATTGTATTTTGTAAACTAATATTTAAAACCTTCCCATCAAATGATTTAACTTCTGTATCCTCCTTACTGGAAAGGACTAATTACCTATCATTTCCCACTGTATCTCTTAAAGTAATTACAAGAGGATCTATTTGCCTCTGTACGTTCCTCTCCCACTGAGTTACCAAGGTGCCCTCCCAATGTACTTAAAAAGTGCAGTGTCTTGGGGTTTTTTGTTTTGCTCCCCTTCTGCTCCATAAAACCAAAACTGACTCAAAGAAATCTCCTGAAATCTGTAACACGCCATCAGATGGGAGCTGGCAGCTACAGCCTCATTCTGAAGAATTTGTCATTTTCCTTATAGGAGAAAAAGGAAGGCAGCAGGAAACAAGTTAGGTTTTGTAGTATGAACTTGAGCTTCTAGCAAACAACTGAAAATGTGGCCCCAGAATTCCATGTATTTTCTGGATTCTGCACAATTTCCTATACCCTCCATATTCTTTCACTTCTCTCATTCCTCCTTTTCTTCCCAATAGTTTGCAGAGAGAATCAACTCTCCCTCTCACAGCTCTTGAACTCACTCTTCAAATTCTTTTATTCCTTTTAAAAAGTCCTGTTCCTTCAAAGCTGCAGTCCCCAAATTCTGTTTTCTTCAAAAAGGATTGATTTCTGCCTCCTCAGGGCACCAGTTAAGCAACTCTGCCTCTTCCCCAGGAGTCACTGCTGCTCCCACATTCCCTTTCCCCTCTGTGGGTCAGCATCCCTCCCTCTGCACCCACAGGAAGCAGAGCAGCATCTGCTACTGGAGAAGCAGCAATAAAGGTTAGGAGAGCTGCCTGCTGCTTCCCTCCCAGGAAGGGGCTTGGAAGGAGCTGGTACTGGCATATCACTTATCTGGAACTGGCTTTGGAACGCCACAACATTCCTGGATGAACAGATTGCTGGCAATCAGCAGGGAAAAAATACCCAAATCCACAAAACAAACAGAGGAGCCAGCCAGCCCTAAGCACTGCTCTGCTTTCAGCAGGCAGCAAAGTGAGATTATCTGTGGGTTTGAGGTAACTGCACATGCCTGTGCACAGACACACTGCACATGCTTACAGGAAGAGTTTAAACACTCCCAGCTTCTCACACAAAATATTCACCTTTCCCAGTTTTCCCACTGGTCCCTGCAAGTTTTACCCCACACCTGCTCCATGCACATCCTCCCAGGGGAGTTTGGCTCAGCCCTGACCTTGTGTTTCCAGTGAAATCAACAGCAAAACTTAATTTGATTTTTGATGGAAAAATGAGCATCTTGGAAGTTATGCCCTTGATATAGATTTATTTAGGCAGTGAAATGTCACTTTCTACATCCAAGTGCTCGGAGAGTTTGGATTGGCATAGGATTTTTTTTGCAGTTTTCCAGGTTTTACATGATCATATAATTTAGAGCAAGACTGTTTGAAGGCCGGTGTTGGTGCTTCCTCTAAAAACATCGATCCATATTTCAGTATTTACAGAATGCAAAAGCTGCCTGATGAGAAAAACATCAGAGACAAGCAGGTTTAGATAAGGACCGGGCAATACATAGAAGAAAATTACAGAAATAAACCATTAAGGAGAAATCATCACTTCCACATGCCTAAGACAATCTCCTACAGCAAGAGACTGGGACAGGTTTTCTCCTTACCTCTGGAGTGTTTTTCTTGAACTCACGACTTTGCTCAATAAGTTTTTTCCTGGACTGCTCACTTTCATCTTGCCGGTTCGCCAATATTGTTGCTGTGGTATCGAGCTCTCTCTGTTAAGAAAGAGNAAAAAAAAAAAAAAGGAAATACTGTCAGAGCTCTGTCACGGAAGTAAAAAAATACCCCTCATACATACAACGTGTCCTTGGGAATATTGAGCAGCACAGAACAAAGCACCTGTTTACGCTGAATAGCAGCAAATGAAGCTCTACAACCTTCTGCATTCCATCTTGCAACCAAAACAGCACCATTTTTCTCAAAACTATGCTTAGCTCCACCCCAGCATTACACAGGACAGCAGCAGTGGCACACAATACACACCTCCTAATAAATCCCCAAATCTAGTCAAGATACAGATATTGGACATATTCAAACCAGGTTCATTTTCACCTGCCTGCTTTTTAAAGATATTGGTTTTCCCCCTTTTCAGTTATCCTATTAAAAAAAATTATTAATTCAAATATTGGTTAACCTTATACTTGAATCTGGACCGGTTATGCTTCAGTCACTCTCCATTTCCTATGACATGCTGTGTATAATTCCATACTGCCACTGCAGTGCTCTTTTCCATTTAAGTCTTGCCTTATTTGAATACAAAATTATCTTTTTCTATTACTGGAATCTACTCCTCCAAGGTTATTAGCAGGTATCTCCATTTCCTCTCCAAAACATATCTTTTTTTAAGCACCTGATGAATGCCAGAGTATCTTCCAACACTTTCTACTGAGCTGAAGCACAGCTCCCACTGTTTCCCAGCTTCTTCCAAGTGTGTTATCCCCATCCCAGTTCCTGCACTCAGTGCTGTGCTTCCAAATGTCACCATAATAGACTGAATGGGTCACTTATCAGTGCATAAACCAACAACAGTCAATCTTCTGTGCCAGTTTATGCCTCTTTTGCAGTATTTCCACGTAATATGAAAAAATAAAGGTAAACCCGTCCATTTAGCTACAGACAGTGTTCCCCAAGTCACTGGGAGAACTAAGAATTCATAAAAGAAATCTGGCACCCTTATTAATTCAAAAAGAGAAAAACCTGGCTATGAGAAAAGCTCATGAAAAGGGAGAACAACGTGCTAGAGCAAGACTACCTTCAACTCCAACCTGCCAATGTGCCTCCAACCTGCCTGCAAAACTCCCAATATTCTCCACCAGAAATTTGCCAGGCTTCTGGAATTTGTTCGTAACTCAACCCCCTCTAAGGGACCAAAAGCACAAGCCTGGGACCTCCTGTCAGGTCTAATACCTGACCTCAAATGGGTGGTCAAGTTGCTGACTTGACAATAGATACAGATACTACTGTCTAAATACTCTGGAAAAGCCTAATTCCTAATTTTAGGTACATTTTTGAATGGGTAAATCCTGGATGGATGGACATGTGTCTTATGTAACTCCATAGTTTGACCTCTGGAGGGAAAATAAAAAGCCTTCTGCAGTTCCCAGCTCAAGAGGACCAGTATTTTTTCCCCTTTAGGTTTATTAACATAAAATTAAGATCTCTTTATTTTTAAAATAAATATATGGACCACAGTTATCTTAATCCGTGGAAACCAGCTCAATATGACAAATGGATTTGAAGCCAAGCAGCGTGCTGGAGCCAGTGACCTAAATATTGTCACTGAAATGCTTAAAAATCCTTCTATATCTGACTTTGAGTAAAGAAACAGGGCAATATGTCCACCAGATCTTTTGGAATTCTGTAACATATGTGAAATCTATTGCAGAAAAGTGGGAAATACTTAACAGTTGGATAAACCACATTTGAAATTCATCCCAGCTAAGTTTATGCAAGAAAAAAGAGCAACAGAAACCAATGTGGTTAAGCAGAACTATAAAGAGCAATATAACGGCTAAGCAGAAGGCTTTTAAAAAATATAAACAATCTGGTACGGCCAGAAACTTGGAAAACTATATTTAAAAAGGAAGCACACATTTAGAGCCAAGCAAAGAAAACACAAATCATGGAGTAAGAGGGAATTTCAGTCGAGCAAAGAACCAAGTGCTTTGGTTTCCGACATCGAGCGCTAGCAAGGAACCCGACCAATGGAAAAGGAAAGCTTTTAAAGACGTGTGCTTCCACGTTTAGAGACAAGAAAGAAAAAGAACTGATTAAAAAATAAGTAAGATTTCATATTTTGGGCTACAATGAAGAGTCAGGTAGCAAATGACAAAGAGCTTTCTCACCCTCGCTGCTCGATTGGTACCGGTGCCACGGCGCTTTCACCGGGCACTTTCCCGTTACTTTCTGAGTTCCTTCTGGGACAGGTCTGATAATTCCTCCCCACAAAACATTTCCTTCTGTGACATATCAGGTGCAGACGTTGCCAAGGAGAACTGCCAGCACACCACTGCACTGAGCTGTCTGACTCTGGGGGCTGGAGCCCACGAGCTCCAGATCTTGCACTGATGAGCAACCGAGAGTGTAAGATGCAATTCCAGCTGAGGAACAGCAGGGATCTAACCCCGTGATCTGATACAAAGTAAGATATTAAATCTTCAAGCCATGTCATAGTCAATAAGACCCAAATCAAAACTGTTTGGAAAATCGCTAATCTTTTCTTCCTCACTTGATTTGAACTGTGTGCAATGAAATTTTTACTTATTTAAACCTATAATAGATACAGGATTACAATCCAGAAGCACTAATAGCAGATTTTTCATACTTTTGTGATTTAATCTCATAAATAGCCCAATTTTTTTTTTAAATCAATGTGGCCAATGCATTATTTCTGCAAGCAAGCTCTTTTTAAGGAGTAAATATTAGTAACTTCAATATTTCAAACCGGAGTACTGTGTAACACTCAGAGGTGAACACTTCGCCAAGCCTTGCAATCCCCCTCTAAGTAGGTAACAAGTAAAAGGAGATGTAATTCTGCACAGAGAGAAGCGTGTTGGAGAGTCAAAAATAGGAGCCCATGTCTCAGTATCATCCTTCACACCTTTGAAATCAAAAGGGTTCCAAGGAAAAGCAAACAAAAACCAGGGCTCAAAGGTGTTGCAGCGGTGACCTGGCTGTGGAAAGGATTCAAAGCCTGGAAGCTTTAGTTCCACTGATTCAACGCTGGCTAATGAACTTTCTGGCCCAAAACAGCCACCATTCAATCACCCCTGCAGAAAGGGAGTCACTGCTTGGAGCACATCTTGAGAGAGAACAAACAAGACCATTATCCCTCCCCCTGCCCCAAAGTCCCATCGATTTAGGGCAGGCACAGTTCAGAGATAACTAAAGAACTCTCTCTATGGTTTCTGCTTTGACCCATTTCAACAAATTTATTGGGGGTGGGAGGGAAGCAGTGGGAGGAGAGGAGACAAGAAAGTCTTATGCTTCTAAGTGTGGGAGTCATTAGAAGCAGTGCCCAGAAAACAAACATTAAAAGCTTTCTTTCAGGCAGTGTAGAAATAAAAAATCTAAAACTACGAGGGTCAATCCGCTATCCAGTGTAACAACGATCACCTCGGAGTGAATTTATGTCCTCTTAACTCAGGTACTTCCAGGCCCTGCCGACTCTCTGTTCATCCTGTCTCTGTCACCCCACGGTGACACGGCTGCATGGGATCCACCAGAGCAGAGGGAGCCTGCTGAAAACATCCCGTCCTTCCCTTCCTAATTCCTGCTGCATTGAATCAGCTCCCCGTTCAGGGCCCATCTGTGCTCACGAGGAGTTGCACCATTACAACAGGGAGGTGGGAAAACACAGCTGGAGTGAGGGGGCTGTGGAATCCCCCTTTTTGCCACCAGCCTGCAATTAGGTTGACCCCAAGTAATTACGAAAGCCCGGGCTCACTGCAGGCGAGTTTCAAGGTTGTTTTCCTTTACGGCTGACATGTCTTTGCCTACCAGATGCATTCCTTGATAATCACCCAGCAGCAGGTCTGCACCACTGACCATTCAGCACAACAAGTCCTTCCCTTCCCATAATAAGAAGATTCAAGTCAGCCTTTCCATGCCTGAGACCCGAGAGCTGCTGCTCTCAAAGTTGAGTCCTAAAAATTACTCACTTGGGAGAATAATTTCTGAAAGAAACTGAACTTTCTTGGATATTTATGAAGTTTCTTTTCCCTCACCCATTTCTAACAGTTACTGGCCACTGCCCTGCCATGGGCATTTCACAACCAAAGAAACCACCACACTTCAGCATCCCAATTCCCCCAAAAGCTGCTCCAACAACCATAACTAGTCCTCAGTGTCTGCTTCGAACCAGTATTCCCATGGCTCACAGGCAATAAGTTACAAAAACCTGTATTAACCATCTATAAGTACTGTGGCATAACCATATCCTAAACTATTGTAATTCTCCCATATTTAAATGTTTAATCCTTGCTGCTTTACCACAAAGCTCCTACACTGGAGCAAGAAACACATATCACAACTTTAAGACAAACTGATTATTTCCTGGTAGACTTCTAGACATGGATGCAAAGCTTTGAAAAACTTAAGTGTGGCAGCAGAGATTAACAGGACACCAGGAAGAATTTTTTCATAGAAAAGGTGGTCAGGCATTGGAATGGGCTTCTCAGGGAGGTGGTGGAGTCCCCACCCCTGGAAGGGTTCAAGGAACAACTGGCCGTGGCACTCAGTGCTCTGGGTTAGTTGCCAGGGTGGAGATCAGTCACAGGGTGGCCTCGATGATCTCAGAGGTCTTTTCCAACCTTAACAACTCTGTGATTCACCATAAACCTCATTTTGCTTATTACAAGGACCGACACAAACCACAACTTCATGTAGATTAGGAATTTTCTACCAGTAAATGTAGCATTAACCATTTCCCCTGAAATCCTGTTTCTGTGTATTTAAGGTATTTCCCTTTATCACCAGTTCAATCGGTTCCCCAGTCTACTGATAATCTGCTACTGAAAGGAGTTTTCAGAAGTCTCATTTCTGTTTTCATCCTCTCACAGGATTGCATTTGTCAGATCTATCAAAGCCATCAATGTAGCTTTTTGCAATTTTTAATTTCCTATTAAAGGAAAATTTCCCGGTGCCAGGATGACTCCAGTGCAGAAGAGTCTGGCACAACCCCGCACACGCACAGCCTACTTGTCTTGGGGAAATTTTACATTTCCCTGACTGCTCCATGAGGCAGTCCACCCCTCAATCTCAAAACCCCACCGTTTGCACCTGTCCAGAAGCCAACGTACCGATTATGTAAGTATCTCAGAAATATTTCAGAAATTATGAACTGCTCTGCAAGCTTGGTGTGTTCCTCTGGAAAAACAGAGCCACGTTCACCTGATAAAGCTCTAGATTATGACTGGGGGAGAAACCACAGAGCTGACACTGGGAATTTTTATTAATGTCTGTTTTGACTGTAAAAGGCCGGCTCCAGTTCTAAGCTGAAAGTGCTCAGAAAGGTAAAACATTGTAAGGATTCTGTGAGCAGAGTTCGTGCCAGCCTTGCTGTAAAGCCCTTTTCTAAAACATGCAAAAGGAAAGACTGGACAATCCAAAAAGAGCACATCTCAAGAACCACAATCCCATCTTAGAATTCAACAACGACTGCTGAACAAATAACAAAGACCAAAATACCTGTAATTTACACTCCCAGAGGAAGGAAAAAATAATAAAACCCCACAAGCATTAAAAAACATTTCTTAGGAAGCATTTTGCCATTCTTCACACGCAGAATTTGTTAGAAAATTTCAATAAATGCATTTTATTTCCACATACTGAAGTAATTTGACTCCAAGTAAGCTTTTAAACAAGCTTTAACTGGAACAAATTTAGGGCTCGATGCAATGCTTTTGGGAGAGGGAGTCAACGTGTGTGGTGGCCACTGCATACAACAAAGAGAGCAAGAACAGAGGTGCCAGTGGAGCCATCAATAAAATAATCTTAATTAGCAGGCTACTAAAAAAAAAAACAAAAGGAAAATGTTAAAAAAAAAAAAAAGGGTGTTGTGGCTTTGTCTGCTCACAGCAGCAACAGCCAGTGCCACAAATGTAGGCAAAGCCTATCAAACCATCTTGCCAGAGGGGAAAGGTAGCACTGGCTTCTAAAAAGGAGCTACTATCAGCAGAAAGCAGCCACACAAATATCAACACCAGCAACAAATGCACTGTGAGGGGTAAAGCTTGGCAGTGCCAGAGCCAAGAGGATTATTCCTGTCTTTTCTTCTACACCTTGAATTCAAAACTTTTCACAAAATGCAAAGAACTGGAGACCATCCAGCGCCAAAGGTCTGTACTAAACAAGTGTTTTCTCCCACTCAAGAATATAATGAAACGTTGCCTATTTGTTTCAAAGGTAGTTTTTCTTCTTCCAGCATTATTTACTCCCTCCTTCCACCCTCCTCAAAACGAGGTGCAGAACGACTGCATGAGTCCCAGGCCTGAGGGGACAGTGGCACCACGTGGGTGATGTGCTCTGACTTCTCTCCAGAAATGATGCTCAGGCTTCATTCACAGCACCCTCCATCTTCACCCCAAAGCTCCTCTCCTCCTCACGTTCCTCAGCTTCCACCCCACACCGTCACTAATCCCTTCGTTCCCACCAGGTCCACCCTCACCTCAGCCCTACAGCAGCACCATTCACCTCGAGCATTGGGCAAGCCAAAAACCAGCCGGAGGGTGGATTTTACCAGACCCAGCAGCACTCCCTGCTCTCTGCATCTCCCAGCCTGCTCCTTTCCCAGCCTTCTCCCAAGCTGCTCTCCCACAGAAGCTCCACAGTGTGAAACCACCAGCTTCCATTACCTCACCCAAAGACCCGCAGTTCGAGCTCATACCCGGCAGAGAAACTGTCAGCAAACCCACTCCACCAGTTACTTAACACTCTGCTTCATTTTGCATTGCAGTTCATCACACTTTGAAAGGACATAAATTTCCTAAAAAGTGAGTGTTTGTTGGGGAGAGGGCTCTCTTGGTTTTGCAAGCACAGCACATCCACAGCCAGCCGGCTGCGGCTCCCGTCCCGCTGGGGAACTGCCTACAGCTTCACCCACTTCCCACACCATCATTTTCACACTCTTCCACTTAAAAGCAAAAGTTCAAACCGGTTGCTTTAATAGCTGCAACAGAAAAAGCCAAAATGGAATGAGTTCATTTAAGTGTTGCTGCAGTGAGGCTCCCCAGAAGGTAGGATTTTAGATGGATAAAGCAAGGGGACAGTGGGAAGCAGCGAATGCTGCTCTGGCTTGGAGCAATCTGCTCGCCCCCCATCCACTGGCCATGGAGTAAAATCACAATACAACCCTGTGAACACCTGCTCAACTGCCCTGTGTCAGCTTTCTACAGATCAAATTAAGTTCATCACATACACACTAGTTAATCACTATGAAAGAAACAAAAAAATGCCTCAGCTTAGTATTTGTGACTTCCAGGGCAGCTACAGGGTGGTGGGGATTCAAACTGCATCTTCTCCTGCCAAATAAAATAAATTATGGGAAACCAAAGGAAACCCACTGCTGCTTGCAAAGCCCTTGCCTGGGAAAAAAATGTTTTAAAGCCCATCTGCCTGACCTGCTATCTCGCTGGTTGATCAAAGGCTGCCCAAACCACAAGGCCGGCGGCCGTACTGACCAGCTCTGACCACACCACAGCAGCCAATTACCCCGTGGGTGAAGTGGCCACAGAGAACATAAAACCCACTCTGCAGAGATCATGGCACGCTGGGTCCCACCAGGGCCAGGCTGCCCTGCCCATCCCCTCCGCTTCTGTCACGACTGGTCAGGGTGGGAGGAACGTCCCCTGTCCCCTCCTCAGCCCTCCACACACACACAGGGTGACAGGAACGTCCCCTGTCCCCTCCTCAGCCCTCCACACACACACACGGGTGACAGGAACGTCCCCTGTCCCCTCCTCAGCCCTCCACACACACACACGGGTGACAGGGAATAGAGAAGGACACTGAGGGAAAACCAAAAGCTTACCCATGTTTCTGATCTCAGCAAACTGGGAGCCAGGAGATGCACAGCACCCATGATCCACAGAACACATTTTTGGCAGACAATTTTAAAATGAGTTTTAGCCCTTAAATTGGAAAACCATATAAAATAAAAGGCAATTAACAGATGAATAATTACAAACTACTGAACGCTCTACTCCTGCCATTTGTCTGAAGCCCAAAGGCAGCAGCCCCGTGGCTAATGCTGCCATTTTGTAATAACACACCTTCAGCAAATGTCTCACTTCCAAGGAAGATCAGATTCATGAGCTACATTAAATAATTCTTTTGACCACAGATCAAAGTAAAACGTAGTCTTAAAAGAGTGGTTTAAATATCAGAAAGTTCAACGCTTTAACTAAGCTGTGTTATATCATTTAAAGTATTGAGTTACTCCCCTTTCCAGCCTAAGCTGTGCTGGCAAATGAAGCATGACCAGGCTTAAAGCGAGACACGTCCTGTAACACAGACCAGGATTTATAAGTTGCTATACAGGTTGCCACCAATAAATCAATAATATATATACACACACAGGCGTGTTTCAGTGTGAGTTCTGAGAACTTGCTGTTTGGAAAAAAAAAACAAACTCAAGCTTTTTTGTTTGTATTCCAAGTGAAAACAACAGCCTTGCTCAGCTTTTAGTCAACTTCACCCAACTCCTAACTACACTGTCTTCTAGAACGAAAATTCACAATTTTTCTTTGATGAAATGTGTTATTAATTTTAGTTTTTTTAAACAAGGTTAACCATTACAGACTGAGTCCGTCCCAGCCACCATTCAATAATCCTTCAGTCTCCAAATGCAATTTCCAATCTCAGAGCTACTTCAGCTGTTTCCTAACATTGGGATATAAAATATTTACCAACAAAAGTATAAATACACACTGAAAAAGCAACCTAAAAATATTTTTAAAACCACATTTCAACAAAGTAATTCCTTAAGGGATGGGAAAAAATTACCATGGACTTGAACTAATCACCTCATGTTTTGCTCCCTTCTCATGTTTTTGGGCATTGCAGAAATGGGATAATGGATGAATAAACTACCATGACAAATATGGTTTGGAAAGATGGGGCTAGGCAGAACTTGGAATTTTTTGTTGTTATAAGTTTAAAATCCTTAACCATAGGCATGTGCACTAGGGAAAACCTATAAAATATACAATGGAAATGCTGTCCAGTGGCCCCCTTCTAGGAGGCCCAATTTCACCTCCCCTTTTACTGCTGATCCAGGGACACATCTAAATTCTGATTTGCTCCTTCACTGGAGGCTTTTGCTGCCTGTGGAAGAGCTGCTCAGCAGCTCCACAGAGCAGCGGGCACAGGACAGGGACAAGGAGGAAGCTGGATGGGGAACTTGTGTTAAGAAATCAGTAGTAACAAAAACAAGATCAGAAGAAAATTACTGGCAAATGAAATTGCTGTTTGATAAACAATTTAAGCAGGAAGAGTATTTGGCAGAGGGTTTCCAGGGAACGGTCCTTGACTCCTGACTAACATGCTTCCTCCCTTGGTCTGAGTTTGTTGACTTTCTGGGCATTGCTGTAAGGTTTAGGCAGTTTCCCATGATGGGAAAAATACAGCTTTTTTTTTGAGAAGTTGCTTGTGAATGCAATTGGTGGATGTTTTCTAAAAAATTATAGATATAAATAGGAAACAAGAAAGCAACAATTTCTTTATTTAGGCTTTTCCTACTACTAAAAAGTCCCATTTAGGCATCTTAGTATCCTTTCTGATCTAAATCCCAAACAGTGACTCAGTTTGGCACGACAACACACGAGGAGAAATGCATATTTGGCGTTTAACACCAACAGCAAACATGACATATTTTGGACAATGAAAGAGAAGACCAGATTTTGAAGCCTTTCAGGGATTTTTTTTTTTTTTACAGGTTTTTATGTTTAATCTGGATGATTACAGTCCAGCATAAATAAATACCAACCACACTTCACACTGAACCGAAATCAAGAGGCAGAGGCGGTGGAATGCAGAATGCCTTTTCTAGGTGTTTCCCAACAACATATTGCAGTACTTAGTTAAGCTCATTTTCTGTGACATGAAAAGGAAAATAGCAGAATTGACTCATGAAGTAAAATTAGCTGATGTACAGTCACAAGGAGGCCGGATTGGAGCTGACAGCAGCCAGAACTGCATTTAACAAAAACTAACATGCTTCATGCTAATAATGGTGCTGGTTCAGAGCCACAAGGACTATTCTCTGTATTTTTAACATGGACTGACTGGTTTTAAACCAACATTTCTAATAGCATACCCTAAACTGTACATCAGGAATTATTTAAAGACCTTCCAGAAGTGATGCATTAAGAAAGGCATTCATAAAATAGTTTTCAAACACTGCAAATCTGGCATTTCCAACCAGGAGATGCCTCCTGGGACGAGCACCAAGCCATGGGCAGCCAATATCTACTTGCTACATGATCACAACTAAGGTAGACAGGACAGCTAAACCACATTTTTAACCAGGAAAAAAAAAATCTTTGTTGATAATTTACAGAATTCCTCCACTATTCACTGTAACAAATCACCCTGGAATGAAAACAACAGATTTAGCTGCAGTAGCACTGTCAACCTCGCTATGATACACTGGCACTAAAATGTCCTTAATTTTGGCTATCAAATACAATTTCAATTTCTTGCACTTTAGGGCAGTAAAAACAATTCTGTGAAGACTGTGTGTTTACAATCCCGCAGTAAAGAATGCAGCTGTCTCAATCAGCGCTGATTGTCTGTTAATTAGCTCAGTTTTACAAGCTGATGGAACAGATTACTTCACTCCCTCCCCACACTCAGAAAGAAACTACAGATACAGTTATCTCCACTACAGTAATTTTTGCTTCCCGACAATTTGGGGAGGTAGATGATGTACCAGGGACACAAGTGGTCTCGTTACCAAGAAATCGTTTATGTTTGTGTCTTTGCCAGGGACTCTGTCACACTGTGATTTTCAGACCATATACATAAATACACATGTATCTGTCCCTCCTCTATGAAAACTGAAATAAAGAGCACCACTTTCTGATAAAATGGAACACCTCCCCTCTCTTTTGCTGTGGCTGAAACCAAGTAGATGGGATCCAAGGTCCCTTCCAACCCAAATTGTTCTATGATTCTGTGATTATCTAAGTCCTTCAGGAACACAAGTCAGGACCTCTTGAACAATTTCTTATCTATATTATGTATTTAATCAGAAACACATTTTTTGACCCCAAACCAGCATTGAATCTGGTGACCTAGAGCAGCAAACTGCAGGTTTTTAGTGAGCAGTCTGAAGTTGTCGTTGCTGTTCTCCATCCCCATGTGATTTTCAGCAAACCACAAATAAATAGCTGGATTACCTCTGAGCTATTCTCTCAGATTCACTGCCTCTAGTATCTCCATCCTTTATCTAGACACTGTTGAAGAGAAGCCAAATTTTAGCTTTCATACATGCAGACAAGAGGTTGGACACCCTCACCCAAATGCCAGCAAACACTTCTGCTGAGAAAACCGATGGAACACTATAAAGCCCCAGGCCTGACAATATGAAACTGATCCAAAAATGCCTTTTTTGAGATGACACAACATGCTGCACATTATATCAAACAATAGAGGTTTCACTTTGAAACTGATTTTCTTTCTTGCTCAGTTTAGATACTTCATGGTTAGGAAAAAAAGAGAAAAAAAAAGATGTAGCTAAAGAACATCTATGTATTTAAAAGAAAACTCATTTCTGGGTGTACATGTTGCTACTAAGCTTATTGCAGAAGCAGCAAGTGAACAAATATGAAACTCCACAAAACCATGGAATTATCAGACCAGCAGAGCTGGGTTTTGGCAGTGTATCTGGGTGATAAGTACAAAGGATAATCTAAATAAAACAATAATTTTTTTCTGCACAGACATCTGTAGACATCTGCTCCAACGGCAGCATCCCAGAGAGCCTAAAACCTCTTAAGGCTTTTCAGATTTCACTACACAAAAAATATGAGAGTTTAATTTTTGTGTTATGGACAGGCATCCAAAGCAGATCGCTGAGAACACCTTGCAGAAAATCCTCTGGATGCACAGAACCAACACGGGGGGAAGAGAAAGCCTGAATTGCAGCAGTCACCTCACGCTAGAGATGTAAACCTGGACAATGAGGAAGGCTAAGGCAAACAAACACCAGCTAATGCCTGAGTACTTTTTCAGCTACTGTTTTTCACTTAAGTTTAGCTAAATCATATTTCTCAACCCTATAGGCACTTCTTTCTCAACACCCAGGAAAAACACTTCTAGAATATGATCCTGGCTTCCCAAAGTTCTTCTGCAGACCAGAATAAGAAGGAGGGGAGGTTAGGTTTTGGTGGGAGGCTGTTTGTTTATATATTTTTTAAAGAAAGGTTTTATTCTGATACTTCTTTGGTATGTTTTGTTGTCTGTCCCAGTCCGAGAGCTGCTTTACCCACACAGACCTGAGGACACCTGCTTGGCTTCGCCTCTAAAAACCAAACAAAACACCTTTGCTGACATGCAGCATCAAGTGCTGCATTTACATCCCCGACTTTTACTGCTCCTCCAACGCTTCCTTGGCTTTCACGTGCCAGGGCACAGACAGTTACAGCCCTGGGAAGTTTCACCAGAGTTCCTCTTGAACTGGTGCCATCCCCTGGGCTGCCTGGCGTTGCGACATCCCAGTTGCATCCAATCTCTTCCCACACGGGGAGGAGGCAGAGGTGTGAGAACACCAGGGACCAGGGCTCGGGGCTCCAGGGGAATCTGGCCAGGCACCCACAGGAATGTTAAATTCCTGCTAGAAAACAGCAGTTTGGGAAGGGATTGCTGGCTGCTGTTTGATGTACCCCTGCAAACGAAGCACTGCCGGTGAGCCCTCGGCGCTATTCCGCACATCGTCTCTGGGTGTGTGAGTTACCTGACTGTACATCAATCTTTCATCTTTGTGCTCCACGTGCAGCGATCCACCTGCAGCTGCACGTGAAAAATCCCCAAAGGACTTGCCAGCCTTTCCTCGATCTCCCTCAGCACTCAGCAGGACACTGTTTAGGGCTGAATTGGCACAGGTTTGCTGTGGGATGGACCCTGAAACGCTGGGAAATGTCTGGGAAGAAGCAAAGCGTGTTACCTCAGTTACTTCTTCAGGGCACCACCATTACAGAAGCTACAAGGCAAAACAACCTCCTACACACACTTTCCTATTTTTGTGTAAAGCCTCACTTGATCTGCTGCTCTATCCTTCATGCTTTGTATTTGATACATTTCTAGACAGATAGATTATGCTCGAGAAAATTGTCTGTGATAAAAGGGGAGAGAGACCTACACGGTGAGGTTGGGAATTACGTTTTCAAAGCTGTACAGTTTCTTCTGTGTCTGCCCAAACAGTAACAGGAATAGCAAAAATCACCAACAATTAGATGAGAAATAGACTCCTCCTTGCCCATCTATCCACAGGGACTGCAGCAGCCCTGCCCTGCCTGCCCTGCTCCCCCATTACCACAGGTAGGGGATATTTAGAGAAATGATGCAGAATGCCTTTCCTTCTTTTGACACTCCTGCAGCGTGCCCTAATCTTGTGCTTTAATCCAGCCCTTTGTGGGTAAGGAATAAAGCTACTGCTGCATTTTAATACTGACTACACGCATCAGTCAAAAAAACCAAATACACAAAGTGCCCTAAATAGTCAGCCAAAACAGAACGACAAAATTACACATTACTGCTGTCATTACATGCTCTCCTTTACCATATGTCTAAGGTAAGCAGAATGCCACCTACATAATGGATTCAGCCCTGGAGTAAGGCTGGACTGCCGAGGCTGGTGAACCTGAGGTAACACTCCATCACTTATTTACTGCATCTCTAAAGCATTTCAGATTCTAAGCTGAATATATATTTCACACAGTACCAAAACTTTTAAATATCCACAGGAAGATTTCATTTTTATAGGCAATAAACATTAAATCTAAAGGACTGGAACATAAAAAGTGTTTTAATACCATATAAATCACCTTTCCCTAGACAGAATAAATCTCTGAAGGTTTTAAGGACTGCAATATAAATTTTTATGGCAAATTATCTACATAGGAATTACTTGCACGAGATGCACTTTCACTTCTCCCTCTCATTTGCATAGTGCTGACAATCTTTTCAATCAAAACGTTCAATCCAATTTGGGAAGTCCAGAACACAATGTGCAGCAGTGCTGGGCTAAATGCTGGGTGGTTGGCTCCTCCTTCTCTTCATTGGGAATTTTCCAGCTGCTGCTCCCTCTGTCAAATACAGAGGCTGACTTTGCAGAGGTAACACCACCAATATGTGAAACCTAAGGCTCAGGTGAGTAGCTACACCCTTGTGCAAAGCATTTGTTGACTTTCCTAACACAGGAGCCTTCTACAAGGCCTGGCGACTAAGAGCTCATGTCATGCTGCAAGCAACACTCTGCTAGAGAGTGACACAGTCTGAATTGGGAGGGTCTGAATTAAGGAGCAACAGCCAAAATCATTCTTTGGGATGCTCAGAGGGGGCACTTTCATTGTAAACTTGGTACAGCACTGAGAGGTCATGATGGGGGAACTCCATCTGTGGGGAGCCCCAATGCTCTGCCAGGACAAAGACACAGGATGGGTGACAGGCCCTTCTCAGGCAGGACATCAGGCATCATGCTGGAGATTCCTCCCATCCAATGTGCCCACAATGGCAGGAGCTTTCCTTTGGATGACTCCAAAGGAGACCAAAACTGACAGAGATGACGCCCTCAGTCGGGTTTCACGGCTCTGACGTCCAGCCAACCAGTTAATAACCACAGAAGGGGGGAGGCTGAGCATTTTTCCTGGTGAAACAATAAGAGCTCACTCCCGAGAGCTTCTGTCCTGGCCTGTTGGCACAAACACTTCCTCATAACTGAAGCACAAACATGCACAAGATGTGCAATTCCCGAGTTTCCAAGAGCACCCATCCTCAAAGGACAGGCTCCTAGAGGTGTGGTGTACCGCTGTTACCAAAAATACTCGTGTTTATTCACCGTTTCATTACAGCAAAAAATGTGCTGACAAGGACTCTCATAGAAACAGCCAGAATTAGTTCTTGGAAAACCTCCTGTTGCCTTGGAGTCAGGTCTGAAACGTGCTCAGGACTTCACCGAATCCTCCCCTCGGGGGAAATCAGGGTAAATACAAAGTTAAAGCACCTGAAGAACAGCAAAGTCATAAGGGGGAAAAAAAAAGTAAAGAAAAAAAAATAGGAAGTTTGCAGAGAGCTAAGAATAGCACTGCTTTATTTCCAATGTATATTTCCCTTAAAAAATATTTTCAGGACTTCTGTCCTACCAATCAAATTAAGATAACAGAGCAGAGGAAGAAACACAAGTTGGTTCCCAGACGGTTTCCTATGCTTCAAAGGTATTTATTTAATAAGTACCATGTATGGATAAAATGAGATCATCAGCCCAGTCATAAGATGGTTCTCCAAATTTTTAATGAAGCCCTGCAGTGTGTGATTTACAGAGTGATGGCTGGTGCACACTGACTGCAGGAAGCAGCAGCCCCCGAGTGCCAGAACGCCCTGAGACTTGCAGGGTGTGAGATTTGTGCTCCAGGAGGGGAGGGAAGAGACCACTGAAACGTATGAAAGTCAGGGACTTGCAAAATAAAAAATTACAGGGTCATTTCCAAGACACAGAGTTTTGGCCAATGAAATGAGGTATTTGCTTTCTATCTGATGAAGGAGTGAAGTGACATAAAGCTTTCTTCCATATGATTTCACAAGCTTTTATTACTTTCCTGAATTATCTTTGAATCTAGAGGATGGAATATTATTTTCTTTTGAAATATCAGGTTGTTGCTAGTCTTCCCACTTGTACAATCCACAAAACCTATTAACATTTTCGGTAATTAATGCTAATACTTGAGAAAAAAAGCCATTGTGTTAAGAAATGCTTTAACAAGATCAAGAAAGAAAACAAGTGCTTCTCAGACTGTACATAATTTATTTTGCTACATATTTTTTTTTCCACATAAAACCAAGTAGGGACTACGTGTCACTGTGTTCAGCACTCATCTTCATTATTCTCTTTTCTCTCTTTCCCCACAAGTGCAAATTTTACAAAAACATTTATTTTCTTCCCCACAGAAAACTAAACACTTACACAGACCAGTTCCTCTCTGAACTTCCCTTTTGGGGGCAAGGAAAAAAAAGGGGGAAAACCAGCTTTTGGCCTTTTCTCTGCCCATACTCTCACACAGTTTGATAAATAAATTTTTCTTTTTAATACTTTGAATCCAGGCCTAATTTATTTAGTTGGGCCCCTGCAAGGATGAGTTTCAAATGCTCCAGTATCACAAATATTTCTATTTGAGGCCCACGATGATGCAGCTTTGCCAGGGGGATAGCAAGGCTGGCTCACCTGGCTCTCCAAACAGTGTAAGAGCACTTGGATGAGTTCAGCACACAGCAGCAAGAACCAGGACTTCACTTTAAGTCAGGCTGATGAACTTAATCATACTGGAATCAAGACATACTGAACTGGAAAGTCTGAGTCAAGCTGTGGCTGCTTTCCCAAACAGATCATGAAAGAATATTCAGCCCTAAACTTAGAGCAGCTCAACTATGTATTTTATAGGATATTTATCTATGAATCAGCAGATCACAGACTTGAAGGCCAGACATTCTTCCCACTCCAGCCTTTAGTCATTTGATCAGGAGAGCCAGGAAAGAACACAGAGAAGTTTATACCAGTTCTTTTCAGAGGAAAAAAAATGAAGGGTTAAAAAAAAATTAAATAAATAAGGAAATCAGCAAGCCTGAAGCTAGCAAATAGAGAAATTCCAACAGGAAGAAGCAGGGATCTGGAATGCCAAGGCAAACCACGCTTACTGCTCTGAGGTGGGGTGGAGGGCATCTCTAAAATAACTACCTTTTAGGTAGCTTGAGCTCACTGTCAACCCCCCTGGCTAAAGCACACAACCAAGAGGCAAGTAAGTTCCTTAGAAAATGAATAATTTTCAAGATGAACTGAAAGTTGAACAAAGGTTGGGTACATGGGTCAGAAGGGGCCCTTCAAGCCCACAGAATTCACAAGAATTGCTGAGCACAAGCTGCAGCTGACAGATGTGGCTCCATTACTCCAGCCTCTCTCCTCACATAAACTCACTACATTCCTTCACCATAGTGAGGGTTTTCCACCCAGGAAAACCCCTCAGTTGAAGAGAAAAAAAAAATCTACAGATCATTGTGCATCCTGCTGTACTGTGGCAACAGAAGGTGGCACAGACTGCTCAGCACTTCGGGAAATAAGTTGTTTCTGTCCACTAAAGTATGATTTTGCTGTTATAAGTTACAGTCATTTGAACTTAAACATTGCTGAAAATTAATGCAAACCTAAGCCTGCCCACAGGCACCCCCAGCAGCTGGGAACTGGCTCCTGAGTTTGCCCGAAGAAAGGCAGCACTTTGTGTGTGCCAAGGGCACGGGGACAGACGGGGGGTTAGAGGGACCAGGGCTGGGGCTTGGTTTGCTCTCCCTGGCTTTGTGCAAAGGCTGTGCTTAAGTGTCCCCAGCAAGGCCCACATCTGCAGTGTGGGCCCCAGACTGGGCAGTTTGGGCACAGAAGGATAGGACAGAACTTCAACGTTGGCACCTTCTTCAATTCCTTACCCTAAAATAATGTGGGTGTTTGTGGAAAACTGCAATCCAAAGCCTAAACCACAGGGCCTTGCTGGATGGTGCTGACAAGACCAGAGCATCTGCTGTCAAGTTTAACGAGTTCCCCCAAAGCTACACACAAACCTCAGAGAAATCTGTAAAACAAATTTTTTTTTCCCTTCTGGGTCAGTTCTGGAGTTGACTTTTCTCCAGTCTTTGCCCCTGAGGAATGCCTCAGCTGCAAAGCAGAAGGAATGGAGATGCATGGCATAAACATGAATGTGCTGTGAGAGGACTCTGCTGCTTAGAACTTCAAACATGTTGCCTCATGGAAAGGATGAAATTTTTAATTCCAATTCCACCTCCAAAAAAGATAAGGTTTGGAGTGCCATCAACACCCAGACAGGATACCCAGAGACTTCTGGGCAACTCATCTGGCGTGGGTAGGTCTGCTCAACCATATGATCAAACTCCATTATTCCTCTTCAAATATATGCAGTAACTTTTCCTCAGGCGGAAATTCTCCCACATGCAGCAGCCAGAAGGTTCTAAAGAACAGCTTCATCCCCTCCCTACATGCCATGAACACCCCAGACTTCACGTAACATCACAGACCCAGCAAAAACAACCTTAAGTCTCCCTGGCACAGGTATGTATTTGGATATAACATGAGGATTAAAAGTTCTTGCTAAGATTCAGGGCATGCTGTTCAGTACTTTTAAAATACATATTATCATCTAAAGAAAACCATATTTCTGTGTGAGTAATGACACACTCTGCCCTTGGAACCCTTCCAGCTCTGGGCTGCGGCTGAGCGCTCAGCCAGGGCTCTGAGGATGAGATCCTGGCCAGGCTCAACCCTAGATGGCACTGCTTATCACTCCTTGGCATGCTCCTGCTCAGCTCCCAGGGCCGTGCCAAAGAACACGCTCGTCCAACACAGATGATGCACTAAAGGCAGACGCTGACACCTCAGCGCCTGCAGGGCTGCTGTGGCCCTGTGTGGCTGTCCTGAGCAGCAGCCCCGGGGCAGGGACACCATGTCACTGACACACCCCAGAGCTGCCAGCACCCTTACACGCACAGGGCTGTGACTGGGGACAACACTGCTCAGCCCAGCAGAGCCCCGTGGGGACATCTGCTCCTGGAGGGCAGCTTGATACCTGCCTTTGGGACAAATATCAAACGGGATGCCTTGTTCCAGAGAGTCAATGAATAAACTCCCAAATTATTTCTTTAATAATCCACTGCAAAAAAAAAAAAAAAAACATCTCTAAATATCAGATTTCTGATATTACAGATATCCCAACACTGCTCTGTTCTGTACAGCAGAAGGTGCTGGAGCAATTTTATTTTAAATATATTTTACTCAAATACATGGTAGAATTATCGTATCTAACCCACTGTGAAAGAATTAAACTAGATTTGATCACGGCTGTTTTCAGAATACCCCATGACCAGCTGGTGCTTTTCAGGTAACACAGTTACAGCCTCCATGCTAATCCCTCCTCCTCCCCCCTTTTCCTTTTTTAAATAGTTGTTCACTTTTCTACAGAAGCAAAGGATTTTGTCATTTCAGGACAGACTCTAGGGTTCTCATTATTTTGTGCAGAAAACTCTGAAGCAGGAACAAACAAATCCTCTCCTGTTGCTGCTCCAAAAGGATCTCAACTCCAGCTGACAGCACAGGGCTCTGCCCTCCAATTCGAAGCCGTCCCGTCACGCCTGGGTGTGCAGCACCAGCAGCACTGGGCACCATTTGAGGAAAAAGGGAATTTGTTGTTCCCCCCATCACACACAAAAATTGAGAAAAGGAACTTAACGTGAAGCTTTTTATAACCTGTGACGTTGGTAAACTGTCAGAGATTATTATAATTTCAGATAGATTTGATAATAGTTTTGACACAGAAACACAGGTACTTTTTTGGTTTTGGGAGATTTGAAATGACAAATCAACCGACTGTCAGTTCATGGTCTTGCCTCTCTACTCTGATTTATTTACTTATTTCTACTGTCAGTGAGCCAAGCACTGGGGAACAATATCTGTAAGGGGGACCCTGTAAATAGGAGGGACTGGGACTTGCTGGAAAACAAGTCAGGAATGCTCAGGGCTCCCTTCACATGTCCTTCACCCATCCTTCCCTCTGTGCTTCAACATTACCCTTCAGCAAGGGGGGTTTTGTTACCAGCAAACAAATCTGGTAAGGAAAAGGAGTTCATTACCACTCTGGTTCAACTCGAGGTTTAGCACCAAGATGCTGACAGGGGATTCTGTTTTAAGTGCCAAATTTGAGTGAGAATTCCAAGTTTCAACCTGCACAAAGTCCTCTCAAGACACCCTGTCTCCAGACACGCTAAAAGTGGCCATCAACTACTTAAACCAGTCGTGAGATATGGCAGGGAAGCATTACAAAGGTTGATAACTGACAGTGCTGTTTAAGAACTCAAGTTTGAGAATTACTGCAAAGTTTGAAGGAGCTGATTTCCATCCTCTCCATAAAACCATAAAGTGGATTGAGTTAAAGTCCTTCCAGAGAGCATGGTGCATTCACAACCAAGTCAATACCCTTCTTCCTCAGAAAAACTAATTAAAAGATGAATTGGCACTACTGAGCTCTGGGGAGAGGTTTAATGATCCAACTTAAAATATCTGGTAAAAGGAGATACTCTGTTTACAGAAAGATCTCAGGGTTTCTTGGTTTTTATTTTTTTTAAGAGTCTCAAACCTTCATTAAAACATAACATGATCTCCCTTCGTAATTAACACTGGAGTGACTAAGTCAGAATTTACTTAGCTCAAAGCAGGCACTGTTTTTTAAACCCTGTTTACAAGAAAGGTCATTAGATTTATCTGGGTAGATGGTTGCCCAAGTGACCCAGACCCTTACAACACCACGGAGCAACCCCTGTCCAAATATAAATGGAAAGTATGAAACAATGTGGAATATCTCCTACTGCTTGTATCTAAATCAAGAAATACAGTAAAGTCAAGCAACAAAGGACAAGTTTTTAATTTGACTAGAGCCCAGACAAAAAAGGCATCTTCAAAACAAAAGAAAAGAAATGGCACTAGATACACATCACCTTGCAGGAAATCCTGCCAGATAGCATCTGCTATATAAAACTGGGATTTTTCACTGCATTTGCATGGGTTGTCTTAAAAAAAGAAGATCTTTGAAGAAAAACAATGCTATCCTACCTGGCCCAGTGCACTGCACATTGCAAGGCAAAGAAAAAAAAGAAAAGGATTGCTGTGACAATATTAAAAAAAAAAAAGTTTTTTTTATCCCTAATGCTTTATATTTCTGTGCAAGAATGTGCTCAGTTTAACTACAAAGATAAGGAGAAGTTGAGAAACCTGTTTACATTTTTGCCTTTGCACAACCCTGTGCATGAGCAGCCCAGCAATAGTAACGAAAGTAACTCGTCACAAACAGCTCGAGCCTGCCAGCAACGAAAATTAATGGGAAGGCAAGGATTTTCTTTTGATGTTGGAAAGACTCCAGTAAAAACTGGTTTGTACATGGGAACATGGTGTCAGACTAGAAGAGAATCAGCTTGTCTGACTTGTGGTTTTCTTGACAACATTCATCTTCTCTTGGCCTGATAGAGAGCAATTAGTGCTTGTCAGCTGAATCATGTGTTATTAAGATCATTCAGGCATTTTTTAATTATGATTACCTAAACAGACAGCAAAAGAAATTCTCAAGCAACTCTAACAATCCACTTCCTTTTCAGATGCTTCCAAGTCTTTTCTCCTTTAATGTTTTAAGCTACGGCGTTGGATTTTACCTGCAAAGACCTCGGTACCTTTTCCATTTTAAACACATTAAAAAAAAAAGGCACTGTAGCTTAAAATCCGTGCACTATCACTTTGCCAGATGCTCTGAGTAATGATTTTTTTTTTTTTCAGTTAAAAAGTAGATCAGTCTTCTCTAAACCCAGTAAGCTGCTCTATATGCCAAGACTTGTTTTAGAACATCCAAAACAATGCCTAATAGGTTTATAATGACACAGCATTCCTAATACACACTTCTTTCTTTCACCGTCGCAGATTTGCAATCAGGATATGAACAGTGTCAGGAATGACATCATCCTTGGGTGGTGTTTCAAACTCCTCCCCAAATAAAATGGTTCCTTATCACTGACTTGGACAGTTTTTCCCACTGTAAAGAAAGCTAAAAGCAAGACAAGACTAGACATAAAGTTTCTAGTTATTTAAATTCCAGATATCAGAGTAATTGGATTTTATAGACCTTGCACAGATGAGATCAGGACAGCTTCAGTCTTAGGTTTGAGCTTAGAACACCACTTTTAGAGCAACCCTATTGTTTCTTCCCTTTGGCATTTCTCCCTCCTCTTTATCAGGGGATTTTTTGAGTTCCTAAATAACCATTTCCTTTTTTTTTCCCTGCTTGCTGCAAGCCTTGGCCCCCAGAACTCGCAAGCTCTTCTTGCTGTACCATCTGCTCTTGCACAAGGCCAGCCAAAGGCCTGCACAGCATCATTTGGGAATTGGGAAATTAAGGTCCCAATTCAGTGGGAACCCTGATATCCCTGAGAAGCACCACGCAGTGCTCTGGTGAGTTGTGCATTTCCTCTGCAAGAGAAGCTGTGTTAAAAGGAACACACATTTCCAAACAAACAGAGTAAATATTTAGCGTGCACCTTGATTTTAATAGGCATCAAAATCCTGCTCCTAAAATGAATGATATTCAAGTATCTATTACCAATTCTCAGGAGTACATCTAATGAAGGATCCTTGAGGATTTTTCTTTTTGGAAAGATTCTTCACATTTGTTTGCAGGAAAACAGAACAGGCACAAGATGACTCTGCCTGCATCAACACCATATTTAATACTGTATTTAAGGGGGTAAAGTCTCATACAGGGAATAGCCAATATTTTGGGAAGAAAACAGACGATAACAGCCAATTTCCTGGAGTGGAACAGATGCAAGTCAATGGCACATTTTCTAATAAACACCTAAAAGCTTATTAAAATGGCAATTGGGCAGATGAAGGATGGAGGGACTGCTCTGCACATGCAGAAAAAAACCCCAAACCAGAATTCTTAGGATTATTTTAATTTAATTTAGGTTCTCTTATGAGCCCTGGTTCCAGTATATTACGTGTGTCATTCTTCCATTGGGGGGAATCTTATGGACTAGTTCTGAGGTACTGTGGAGAAAAAAGGAAATTACTCATTTTTGGCTCAGCTCAGAGCAGACCATTATTTGCAGGTTTATGAACTACTGTGGAAATACAAAGGCTGAAAAAGGTAATGCTGACCAAACCACTTAAATCTCCAAGTGCAATTGCTGATCCCTGGGAAAGCAGATAGAAGACTGAAGTGACATCCAAGACTGCCATCATCCTGGTTTCTGTTTGCTGGCCAAGTTTATAGAAGAATTCAGCATTCTGCTTCCTAAATTAAAAATCTGAGTGAATCCTCTTGCTGCAACAGCTGATCATTATCCACAGTAACTACCATCATCAACATCAGACTGGATATATTCAAGGCATAGTTAAATAGGTCTGAAAAAACTAGAAATGAGAAGAAACAGGAGTTTTTTACCTTGGATTCAGCATCCCTTAGTAACAGGCTATTCTGAGGAACCTGATGTCCCCATTTCATTACTCAGCCTGTGCCTACCTTTAATAACTTCTCCTACTCATGGGTGATACAGTATTTTTATACAAGGTTTGTCTTTTGCATAGACTTGAAATATTTATACGTTTTAAAAAAAAATCATAGGAATAGAAATTTCCTGCAAGGTGCTGCTTTATGGTTTAAATAATTTAGGCCTACGATAACTACACCTAGAAACAGTGCACACATGAAAGTTACAGAATTATTTTTTTATTTAGGAAGAAACTACTCTTGGAATGACACCTTCTACCGAAGCCGTCAAAAACGTGTATTCAGGATACTCAAGTCACTTAAATTCTTATTTCTAGAACCAAGGATAACATTAAATATGAACAGCAAGACAACGATTTAGCTGCTGCATGGAGTTTCTGGATCAAAATGACTTGTAATTTTTGGTTACAATCTTTCTGCTCTCTGCAAGAGGGCTAAATGACAAAGAAACACGCTCCCGTTGTTTAAATACTGTGCTTGGCAGACAAACACACACATGAGGCTCTTACTCAGTGCTGCCAAACCTATTTTGAGTCAAAACCTCAAGCTTTCTGCAATGCTGTCCAGTAATGCCACCTTTAAGCAACCTGGTTTTTAATACAGTGGTGGGGTTTGATTATAGAATAAAATTCCTCCCCCCACCTTTTCCTGTAAATACTCACTCCCTCTGGCTACATGTAAAACACTTGAGCAAACCAATTCTTGCTGAAACAAATTACATTGCTCAGAAATTCTTCATTTGCAAGATACAAAGAGCTGTCCCTGATGTTACCACCCTCAATGGCAAACTCAACTCACCTCCTGTTAACCAAACCCAGCTGTAACAAGTACTTCAACTCCCTGCTCAAGACAATTCCTCTTCTCCAGAAAATTGCCTAGTATTTGCTGTCATCCCTCCATTAGGTTCTCCCAATCTTTCTTGCAGAAATTACCAAAAGGATGTCAAGTATGTAACAACTGTAAACCCTACAGTCAATAATTCTCCGACTTTTCCTGTTCGTTAGCCACTTTCAGCGAGTTGTTTAGTATATTATTCATTCTTGTTTCCAGTCCTCCTCCTCCTGCTGCTGCAGATAATCCACTGATGTTGATATAATCCACAAATACCATCAGTCACATCAGTTTGTGCTGCTGCCTTGAATGCTGCAGCAGAACTCTCCAGGATGCCACTTAGATTAGCCCACGACGTTCAGGCGATGACTCAAGGGCAGCCACCTTGCTGCTCATTTAGGGGGGTCAGACACAGACCCCATTAGCAGGTTCTGCCCCCTTTACCAGCCCTGCTCTCAGGGGATCTGAGCACACAAGAACTCGCAGCTCCCGGAGTATCAACAGAGGCAAACGCTCACTTTGGATTATTTTAAGCACACAAATTAATCTCTAATTTTAACAAAACCCGTAAGAACACACCCAAGTCAGAATATCTGTAGTAAAGTGCTCTCTAAGAACAATTAAGTTAATTTGATACCATGTGCTGATTTATCTGGAACAGAACAGGACCTTAGAGTACAGCGGAATATTTTCATTTACAAGTGAAACAAGTCACCCCAAAGCCTCAAGCACTATTTCTATGATTTTCACTAGACTGATTTGGCAGCATTTTGTTCCTGAGGTGGAAACCAACCCCCAAAAAAGTGAAGCAAGCAGAGATAACGGAAAAAGATAAGAGACATTTTTCTCCTCTTCGTGTACACTCGCAGGAGCTGCTGCACATGCACAGTTCCCTGCCTCGAAACTCCTCTGCACCACAACAGTGGAGAGAACTGCATTTAAGAAAATGTAATTACGAGACCACAGAGAACAAAAGAACTGACTAGAAGGCAAAACTCTTAAACCTGGTGATGTCTGTGCTCTTTGTGTGAAGCAGAGCTGGGCTCTCGGGTCAGGGCAGACATTGCAGAGAACTGAGGGTGAAGGAAAAGCTTCACTGATGTTGCCATAAATGCCACCTGGCATAAACACACAAAAGCACTGCTAATCCCATGTTGATTCAAAAAATATATAAAAATTATTCGAAATTTTGAGCTGCCATTAGTTACATACTTTATCACTTTAAATATTTTTATTTATTTTAAAACTAGTGTTTTGTAAGAGTCCTGACAGATCCTTCTCATTAATCTATAGGATTCATTAAGAATGCACAGTTATTCCAGCATTCCTCAAGAATTTTAAAATATAGTTTTATAGAAAAAGAGAAATTTATACAAGTAAACTTCTGAGAAAGTACTAAAATAGATTTGGGGTTTTTTTTCCCTTCCTTCCTCTTTGTAGAGGGCAGAAAGAAGAATTTGTGCATTATGCTTGTCTGAAAATTTGACACCAAATTTGGAAGAAGTTCAAATTCACCTGTTAACCGGCTACAGCACGAGATGTATGAACACACAGAGAAGCCCTGTCCCAATTTAAAGACTACTGCTTTCAAAATAATTTGCTTACATATATAATTTATTTGCAGTGCCATCAAGAGCAGCTAAGTTGAGGCAGGCACGCAGAGCTCGCTTTGCAGCCTTCTGGTAAGTATAATTTAGCAGTCTGAAAGGAGTCCTCTAACTAATTTTGAAATGTTAAGCACAACCTCTTGAAATCTAAAGAAAACAGTGAAGCAAAGATAATCAACATAAGCATTTCTTTCACAGCTGAGAATCAGCCAACTCTACATCAGCCCCACAAAAAAACCCCCCACTGTATTTTACAGAAAACCCAGAAATTTGAGCAGTATAGAATAAATGGATGGTCTTACTGCCTAAAATGAATGACACCAAACATACCCACCAGCTAAAAATACAGTAAGTCATCTGAAAATATATGCCAGGAATCTTCACAGTACCCTACCCTCCACTCTAATCCGTCCCCTCCTCCCATGCTGCTGTAAAAATTTAGGCAGTTTTCAGGGTCTGGGATCCTCACTGGCTTCATCAGGATCCACAGATGTTCCTAAAACGTGTTAAAAAAAGAAATCCAAGTAATTAAATATCTGAGTCTGTGTTTTCTTTAATAATAAATGCTTCTGCCGAAACCAGAATTAATTCTAAGGATGACTAAAAGCTCTAAATATTAAGGGCATGAAGCCTGTCACTTTACTGTATTTAAATTAAAGACTGAATCACCAGAATTAAAATATTACTGAGTTTATGGGAAGAAGCCATTACTTACTCTTACCTAGAAAATATCAACCAACAAATCCAAGTCTCCCACTGCCAAAGAAGAACCATCCAATGACTGGGAGCATCAGTTTATTCACTACAAGATGTTACTATTTGAAAACATTTATTCCTGCATTGCAAAACACAGAACTTAACGCACTCATCACTTGATAAAACCATTTAAATCTGTTCTAAAAAGGCCCTATAATGAAAAATCTAAGCCTGCAGCCAGCTGAGCTGTAAGAACAGGCATGAAGGGTCGGAAATTTTATTCCCTGGTATGGGAGAATCCACGAGCAGTTGGGCAGATATGCGACAGCCAGATCAGCTCTACAATTTATTTTTATGAAGGGGGAAAAAAATAGCAAGGCAAAAGACTGGGGAAAAAAATGTTTCAGGGATTTGATTCAGAAATAGCAAAGAGCAAGACCAAAGAAATCTAAAGTTTGGCAGGGAGAAGGGGCCAGGTGGCAGAACATGCAATGCAGCAGCCACATGGGCACTGAAGGACCTCAGCAGCAAAACCAGTTTTCTAGCAAACAGAGACACAGCAGAAAAAACAATTGTGATTTCCAGCCTGAGGAGAAATAGGGGGAAAATACATTCCTGTGCTGTGGACAGGGTGAGTTTAAAATGAATGCACAGTTCCCATGACAATTACAGATTTTCAGAAGAACAGATCACTTTTATGTAAACAAGTGGCAATGTGAGAGTCTGTACTGACCTGCACCACCATTACTCATTTGCACTGGAGGAAATGGTGTTTTCCTTACTGGAAGGGGGAAAAAAGAAAAGCAAAAGACAGTACATCCTGAGGGGGAAAAAAAAGAGGAAAGGGCACCTCTTGTGTTAAGTATTATTAGAAAATAGATAAGCATTAAAGTGAGTTACTGTTGGACCAAATAAGCAAAGAATTCTTTTAAAGGCTGCACAGCATCAAAATACTGTAAACAAGTAATGAGAAAGAAATAGCTGATTTCTGGAAAGTAGGCAGTTGTTCTCAGCAGCAGACTTTTTTTTTTCACTTCCTAAGTATGACTCCAATTACACAAACTCTCAGATTCTTCAATACTTCTTTCAAAAGCAGTTTGCTGTAAGAATCATTAACCCTAATTCTTAACACTATTCCTGTCTGATGACAAAACCAGCAACATGCTTGGAAACGGCAAAGCTGGGTGGGAGAATGGGGCAATACCTCTTGGATGTGACGCAAAGCTGATGAGCCTTTTCCAGCTGGAAATCAGCTGGGGGGGTTTCAGCAGCTGGGCACTGCATGGCCCTGCAGCTCCAGGCCAGCAGGAGCTGCTGTGTGCTCCCAGAGGGATCCAGGAGGCCTCAGTCCCACGGAATGCTGATCGAAGTGCAGGCATTAGCACAGCCACGGTGTCCATGTCTGCGCGGGGCAAACACAGCGTCACACAAGACACAAAAATTTTATGGATCAGAGGAGAGGCAAGCGGAGCCCTCCTTTCCTGAGCTGCCTCTCTGTACTTTGTAAATGTCTTTTTGTGGTCAAGCCGAGGGTAAAAGCTCCACCATGTGGGAGAAGCTTAGCACTAGCCCAGGTGAATGCAGTGGTTACTCCGTGGTGCATCCAGGGAGCATCATCCTGGCAGGTCCCACACAGCAGCACGGCCACCGAGACACCCACAGCACCTGGAGAGCCAGGGAAGGCTCCCAAGCCATAAACACCCCCTGATGTTCATTAACTTAGAGCACACTGTCACTGCACTGGGTACCCACACATCATTAATACCTGTCAATTACGAAAATGAGGGAGCTCAGAACACTTCCTATGCTTTTGTTTTGTGAAGGAGTAACTTTTTCCAGGGCCATGAATAATACTTGGTGCTGTATGACTGAAAACAGTGAATAATCGCAAAAAAAGGAACTGTTCCATGTTCCAGTGAGGAGACAGCCTGCCAAAACAAACATATTATGGCTGCAAAGGAAAGTAATGTGTCTGTAATTTTAAACTCTGTCCACTTTAGTAGTTCAACAAGTTTTTATCTCACCCAAACAACAGAAGCAGCAACACACAGAACAGAACCTGCATGAACCGACCTGTACTCTGTGTGTGTGTGGTGGTGGGGAGCAGCAGACAACTCAAATAAAATGATACCTGTGAAATTTCATGATAAATCTACCTTCAAAACCCAACACAATTATGCTACACAAGCAGGATATTAATTCTAAGCAATTAGAAAAAAATATTTTAATAGGAATACTACCTAGTCTTTTATTCTCACAAGTAGTCACATAATTCATTGGTAACCCCCCCCCCCAAAAAAAAATCCAATAATAACCTTACAAATAATATTAGAAAAACTGACGATGTTTCAGGATTGCATTTATACACCAGTAAGAAGGAAGAAGCATTAAGTATTCTGTGGCATCAGAGCAACCAATCTTAAAAGTGTATTTTAAAAGAAAATTAGGGAAAATAACTTCGTTGCAGAATTTAAACATATTCACAAGTTTTTTTAAAAACAAGAGCCTAATCAGCATACAGGGACTGGGCTTTCAGCAGTGACTACAGATTTTGCAGGTGCTTTTCAGTAGCCCCATTTGAACAGCTCCTCTATTTATCCAGTTGATTAAGCACGTGTCGGGAACAAGGCAGTGCTGCTGTCAGGGTGTGAATTTGGGAGATGCTTCCCAACGCTGCCCAGATCCAGAAATTCCCATCTTCCAGCCTCACTATTGCAGCACGCACATGGGATCACCAGGGAGGAGCCCAACACGGTGGGTACTGAACACAGTGAGACAGCAAAACAGGGAATGGTCATTCCTAAACAGCCAAAGCCCCATGAAATGGTGCATTTGATCTCCATTTGATTTTGTTTTAATAAACACGGGTATCAAGATCTGGTAGATAGCATCCTGAGGGGACGGAGGGAGGTGTCTGTGACCCCTCACCTCTAAGCCTGGGGACAAGTGGCAGGTCCCCTGCTGCTCTGCAGCAGCTGCAGCCCCAGGGAAGAACCTTCCTGACCCCTTCCACCACCCCAGCTCCCCGACCATGCCACGGCTTCTCCCAGGCCAGGGCTGCAGCCCAGGGAGCAGAACAGGCACGGGGAGCTCCACTGCCCTGCCCAGTGTGTGATATGACCCTGGTCCCTGTTTGGCCTGGCCAGCACAAGGTGGCCACACCAACAGCTCCTCTGGCCGCCACCACACCCTGGGCTTTCCAGGGCAGGTGGATGAGCAGGCCCAGCCCCAAGGAGCCGGTCGGTCACGGGCAGAGCTGAGCCGTCCCGCCCTGCGTGTGGGGCTCGCGGAGACACCGCGGTTACCGGGCAGATCGAGACAGGTTCCAAGCGTTTGGAGAAGTGCTCCCGAGTTTTCAACACTGACATGACAAGCTGGCCGGGAGCCACCGGCAGCAAACCTCGCCGGGGAGTCGCATAACGCGGGGGCTCGGGGTGCCGGGGACGGACATCCAGGCACCCGCCAAGGGGCTGCCGGACACCCCCGGCACTCGGCGCTACCCACGGTGAGATCCCCGCGTGCAACACCACCCCAAACAAGCCCTCCCTCCCCAAACCTCCTCCCTGGAGCCTGCTCCAGGCTGCTAAGTAGGTTGATTTTCAAGTATTTAATATCCAGTCGGATNGGATAAAAATCAGGCTCTGTCATCGCTCCCAAGAGCGACTCTTATACCCACACAGCCAGTTGGCACCAGCCAACCGTATCTCTGAATTTATGCTAATTCTGTCACTCATCATTACCAGTCAGTCACTCCAAAACCAGCTCTCTGGGAAACACCCCAGTTAGGCTCTATCCTTCCTGAGGAAGGATGAAGATAAATTTTAAGAACTATTTTTTCTTCAGTAAGGCTGAAACAGAACTGAAGTTCTTGAGGCTGGTAGAAAAGGGCTGTTCCAATAAACACATCACAGAAGCAGCACCTGTGTTTTTTTCAAAGACAAACTATCTTTTCAAAACTAACTGAAACATTTTAAATGTCTATAAGCTAAGGCCACTTTCACCAGACACATTGCTCCCAACCATCTGACTTTTAGAGCCAAATCACCTCAGCTGGCTGTTCCAGGACCATTAATTTGGAGAACTGCACTCTGAAGTCAGCTGATGGCCCTGCCTCATCCACGTACGATCTAGGTGTCTTTGTTTTCACAATGCAAAGGATCATTTCATCAAAGCTTTTACACAGCCATGCTCCATTTTAAATTCATGTTTCCCTTTAATCTACACATCCCTCCAGTGAGCTCCTTCTCAAGGCACGAGTGTCCCCACTGCCTTCCCTGTAAAACGCTGCTTCCTACATCATCCCACCTGCCCTTACTGCATTTATTTGCCCAGAGAGCACTTATGTACCTCTTCACTCTTGGTAAGTTTACCACCATGGACAGCCAACACCTCTCTTATCAATAAGGGTGGAACTCTCCTGCTCCACAGCAGCCATGGAATGGGCCAGGGAACAGAGTTCCATTGCCTTGTCCCAGAGATGGGGGTGATGGACCCAGCTGGCAGCTTCATCACAAGGGCACTTACAAAACTTCCTTCCTGTTTAGTAACACATGAACTTCTCTGTATCAATATGAATTGTGGAAGGAGTATGAACTAAAGCATTGATGAAACATATGGGGAAAAGCTTGCAAAGCAAACTATTTACACATACGAAAAACTCTGTGACTATGTGGATAAAATGCCTCCATGCACGTGGAACAGGAACCATTCAGAGATGCATAAACCTATTTTATGTCTCATCTCCGGAGTTATCACCATGCCAGCATCTGCGGTGGAACTGAAGCAAACTCAAGAGACATACGTGTTGAAATCACCATCAGTACTTCCTACAGCAGTGAAATACTCATTAAAGATTTGCCATCTAAATACTAACTTGCACTGATCACACTTAACTTGACAGATGTCTGATGATCCCAGAACAAGGTGATATATCTAAAATCACTGATTTCAGTGGTCTTTAAGTTTTGGACTCAAAACACCAAGCAACTGGGGCATATTTTATTTATACGCTCAGTGGCTGTAGAGCAGAATCATGTCATTGTTCAAACTGCTTAATCTGTCTCAGCATTTAAAATTAAAGTTGAAAAGAACCACTAGTGCTTTTAACTGTCCTTAAATTACATTAATTGCATTGTTAAGCACTTTAACAGCCTTATGAAGGCAGCTAAGTAAATCACTGCTCAGAAGTAAGTCTGTACAACCACCTCCCAAGCTCCACACAGAGGACAGAGCTGTCGATGCCCCAACCTGCAGAAGGAGGATCTCCCACACAGGAGGAATCAAAGCAGAGGCTACTTTTACCCTTTGTCCAGCATCAACTGCCGGAACATCAATATATTGTATACACAGAGAGCACTCAAGTTATGCTGTCATAATTCTATTTACACCCTGTCCAGCCAGCAGGCAACTGATGTCATACACCTGTATACAACTGAAAAATTCCCAGCCTAGAAATTTCTGCTGGCAAGAGATCAACAGGCTGTAATGAGCACTGAAAACAAACTATCCAGCCTTCAGCCAGAGCTCACTGATCTCTGCTTCAACTATTGCACGAGGCTAAAACTTCACTGCTCCAAGTGCAAAGATGTCACTGCCAGGGTCAGCAACAGACTGAACAAAGTCAGTGCTGGTGACCACAAACTTTGGATCTTTAGATCTACAGCCTCTCTCTTTGAGATGTGCTTTCTACATCCCGTGTAACTGGAGAATGTACAGGTGTGGTGGTCAAACAACCTGACAGAAGTATTCTTGTGCATTATAAATAAGCACACCTGTACCGACACGCAGAACATGGAACTCGCACAAAATAGCAGCCAAATTCTTACAGCAATGACAGGCACAAGCTGAACCAAATACAGATCAGACTGTTTTAAGAATAGCAATTATATATATATATCTCTCACATATATATAATCTCACATATATATATATCCTGAGATACTTGATATACCGAGAAGAAACAATGGAATGAATAAAGCAATCCGAAAGTTTCAAGCCATCTGTATATATCCATGCTGAGTATCAAACCATCTGTATTATATTCTTAGATCAGCTAAAGCAAACCACTGGCACCAGTGCCAAGATTGGCAGCAGAGACGATTTGGATCGCCACCAACGAGAACGAGCTACCATGCCTTTTAGAATAAATTTTGTAGCAAACACCAAAAGGGTTGATCAACACAGATTATCACAGCTACAACAAGCCAACTAGTTTAAAAAACAGCCTTTGCCATCCCACAGTGTTTGATTTTATGCTGTACGATAAACTCTACGCCTAAAAAGGAAATTCAGCTTCCTGCTGTCCCTGTCCCGCAGAGAAATGGCTCAAACCACCCCAGCAGGTTTTGCACAACAGCACCAAGCACCTGTACAAGGTGCCACCAAGCCCATACCCCACATCAGTGACTGAAGGAGTTCACAGCCATATTCAAGCACACCAAAACCCCCCAGGAGTCAGGTGAGAGGCAACTGCACCACAAACTGAACCCTCAGCAGCATTTTCTGAGGCACATCCTTGGAAGGTCTCCTGCTCCAGTGTGAGATGAGGCTTGGCTTCCTTCATTTGAGACACACCAAGTGTCCCATGCTCATTTACTTCTCCAACCCCAGTCTCCACCAATCTACAGCACCCCACTTCTCCCAGGAAATTTCATCGATCCTTTGAAGTCTAGCCTAAACTTCAAAGGCAAAAATGCAAAAGTATCCTTGAGGATAAAGTTGATGATGTGAAGAACATTGGCTAACCCCAATAATTTTATTTTCATATTTTAAAAAAGCCCAAAAATAACTATTCACCACCTTTTCCTCTGCTTGAGATACTGAGAACAAAACGCCTACCAAAGAGTGTAATTCTCTTAGCGCTAAGATTTTGCATGGGTGGAACTCTTTAGCTAAAAGTGATGATAAATAACACCTCCTCAATCCTGCAATCTCCAGAAACAGTTTACAAGAACTAATACATTAGGTTGATTTGCAATGTTAAACTAGAATTTCCCAACCCTCTGATGTCCACCTGAAGGATGCCAGGGGAGACATCAAGACCAAGGGAGCACTACACAAAGTTCAACTGTCTGAGGATCTTCCTCCCCCTCTACCGTCGCTGTTGTGAGAATATCTAACCCTGTGATAAGTTTCTGCGGGGAGAATTAGCAAATATAACACATTGCCACATCCTGAAAGCTCATCCATCACCCCTCCAACAGCCTCACAGGACCCTCACTTTGCTGGGAAGCACAACACCAGCCCTAAGCCGAAGGTACAACCCTCTAATGACAGATATTTTTTCAGCATTCACACAGCACTTAGGTGTTAAATCAGCAAAATTAAGCAGCATTTTTTCAACCTTGTGTACAGTTTATGTACAAACTCTGCTAATTGATAAAAAACCAGTGTACACAGGTTCAAGAAGTTGCCTACACATTCTTCTTACCTCTAGACCTGGCGTACAAAAGCCCACACACACTTCCATCAATGAAATGGGTCGCATATGATTTCTTTAAACTTATGCATACACTCAATGCAAAGCACCTTCTGAAGAGTCAAATTAAAGGTATCAAAGAACAGCAGAATAATATCCTTTCCCCAATAAAACATATTTGCACTTTGAACTATGCATATTGTTTAACTCCGTTCAGAATCCTATTAAGAGAAACTTATTTTATGAGTCTGCCAAAAAGCCTGGTTACCAGAAGCATAATCACAGTAAGCAATAAAGGCTGACATGGAGGATATTTCTAGGCAATTACAGCAGGTGTTTTAAAGGCATAAAGCTGCAGAGTTATAAATCTATTTAGAGCCACAAACACAGAGAAAGTAAAAGGCAACCAGAAGGTTCGAACTCGCACAGCAGACAAATATTGCTCCTCTTCCCCTGCAGCACGCAGAGGCTGCAGGAACAAGTCCACTGTGAATTTCGGCAAGTCAAAAGTATACAATATAAAACACTGAGGTACAACAATCAATGCAGAATGAATGAAGTGCCTTCAAAGGAGGATGCAGTAAACACATATACATATACATACATCCATACATATATATAAACCATACAAAGCTCAAAAAAATCTTATCACTTAAGGACTGCTAGGTCACTCTTAAAATGTTGTTTCTTTTCGACTCATTTAAGCAGGGTTGCATGTAATGTCTTCTGTTGCATGAAGAAGTTTGAAAAGACAGTCTAATGGGAGGCGTATACAAAAAGTAGAGTCATAGATGTGACAAGTCCTATTCAGACCTTACAAAAACTTGTACATGAGCCATATCTCCAGTGCAGAATTGGTGGAGGGAACTCAGGGAGAGCTGACTTGCCAACACAACACGTAACTTTACAGAACGATTGCCGGTTATCAAAGTTGCACAAGCCAAGAGACAACACCAACTATAAATATGACTACCAGCTATTCCACACAACCCCAAGCGTCCTGCCAAGCCCTCCTTCATGTTCTCTCTCACACAGACAAAGGCCTCAAAGCCATGGGACATCTGCCAGGGAAACAAATGAAGTTAAAAAACCAGAAGAACATGAACATGTACTAACCTAAACTTGCGTGTTCTTTCTTCCCAATTCCTCCCCCAACACCTCCCCCTACAAAGACGACGTCTCAGTTTACTGTACTCTTTTCCTTCTCCCAACCAGTCTTAACTCTTGGACCAATGTTTTAAAGTTTCCCTACCTTTGAAAAAATAATGTTCAGTTCTTAAATGTTTTGCCAGATCTGGACCACACCCTGCCCTCTCCCAAAATCTTGGTTGTTTGTCTCCTATTGCACATAATCAATTATAGCCCTTTCAGGTTTGCATTTTGCATGGTGGGAGCTGATCCAGAAAGGAGATTGTGCTTGTGTGAGCTTGTGTGTTTACACAAACACACACACGTACACACACCTTGACAGAACTGTTTTGTCTCTGTAGAACTTTAGGGGATTTTCCTGAAATGGAGTTTTTCACCTGTAAGCAGATAAGCACCTGATAAAAAAAAAAGTAGCTGAAAATTTGCCTCTTACCAGGTTATGCAAATCACTTAAAATATGAAAGGAAAGAGCAGAATCCCTGTCATTCTATCACCACAAGAACTGGGAATCAATCATAAGCAACAACTACAAAAAATGCACAGAGACACCCAGCAGACCTCTCCGGTTCCGCTGTACATTTCACTCTCCCCGTTCTTCTTCCCGGATTCAGTGTCAGACACCAACTCCGATGTTTGACAAAAAAGGGATACGGCAGATTGCCCACCAGCCGCAGCGTGTGCTGCCAAGTGAGAAATACAAGCTTGGAAACAGGCTCGAGATTCCAGCCAGGACAGCAAGGCTCGGAGCATCACACCAGTGACATAACTAAGCGTGGTGGGGAGAGGCTGGAGGGGACGTGGGAAGTTATTGCATGAAATAACTCCGCAGTGCATGCAAAGGAGCTGTTTTCAGTACCCAGCAAGACAACTTCATGATTTAGGATTGCCAAGAAATAACTGCAGCTTTCTTCTTTCTGATTTGTCTTTTTTAGCTAAGTCGAACAGCTAAATCCCCTTTACTAGTCAAATGTGGATTTTCCAACATAACTTCCCTGTGGATGTTCTGTACCTAAATTTTCTTTATTAGCTACAGCAAAGTGACAATCAGCTTTCAGAGCACTCGGCAGAACAAGGATCACCCTGGGTCTAGTTCACAACTTTGGGCTCCTACAACGTTGGAAAAGAAAGTTTACATCCTAGAAAAGACAAGAATCATCTTGTTAATTTGTTTGGTACAACAGTGTGAACAGCACATGTAGACAAATACTCAATTTGTCTTCAGACAGTTTTTAGAAGACAGACATTTTATCAGCGGATCTGTTAACACTTTCCTTCAGAAAATATGTTTCGCCTGCCAGCAAACAAACAACAAAATAATGTGTCATATCTGTAAAACGAGGGAGAGAAATAATCAAGATTAGCTTCAAAGTGTTGCAATAAAACAATAATATCAAAGGCTGGAACACGGAACTCATGTTTCAGCCCCGTGCCCGCAATCTCACATTTGCTCTTTTACTCCGCAGTACCTGCAGACACGGTGGCATTACACGGTGATTCTCTGCAGTTCTGCTATTTAACAGTAACCAAGGGGACATGATGCTCATGAACCCAGCTTGCAGTGGGTTGGAAGCCACTGCTGGAAACCAAGGCACCTCACACAGGCTGTGCTGCACCCAGATGATCCCAAAAGGCAAATCAGCTCCACACTGGGAAAGGCACCTGGAGACAGTGCTACTTGTTCCAACCCTTCTCAAGTCAAGAAGCACCACTGCAACTGACTTACTCACCAACTTAAACTACAGGGAAAAAATTGCAAAATTCTGTTATCTTTCTGTTTAACTTGACATAACAACTGCTAAGTAAGTTCTCTATTTCGAATTCAGGGGTACAGAAGAAACCAGCAAACACTACATGGAAGCACTTTTGAGCGAGGCTTCCAAGATCCTGAAAACATTTTTACTAAGTTCCATAAATTCTAGTTCTAATTAAGGATTAAATTTGGAGACTAAACACTTCTTTATTTGAGGGCAGGGAGGCTTAAATCTTTTTGTATTAATGCTGAGCTATATCATCTGATATTTTTGCTATGACCAACCTATAAAACCTGTCAGCTTCACTCAGTTTACACAGGGCTTTAATTATGTTTAACTAGAATCTGAATGATCTAATTACTTAACATCTTACAGCACAAACTACTGAGGACATCTGGTTGAGCAACTGGCAAAGGAGTCAGGGAAATAAAACCACTGTTGTGCTCCCTGCTCAGGACCCCTGCAAACAGCTCTCCCTCCAGACAGCTTCCTTTTTCCATCCCACCTGAAATTTCTGCTCCTGAAAGCAGCTCTGTGGGAACAAATCATCCACCAGCTCAAAGAAAACAGTCATGTGAAGAAAAACTCTTAGTGCCATGTACAGGATGATGGGACTTTGAAGAAGTTTTTCATTTTGCTTTGTTCATCATCGGGTGAAAATCCAGATCATGCTCTTGGCCTCTCTGGGGCTCCTTCTCCCACCATTCTCCGGGAACTGAGACTTGGAGGATCACCCCGAGCACGAGAACACTAAAACTGGTGTCAGCTCACCTACACCAGTGCCAGCAGGAAGCTCTCACACCTGCAAGCCTTGAAGATTTTGAAGTTTTTAACCTTTAAGGGAGCAGATTTTAGTAAAACCAGCAAAAACTCCACTGGGGCACTGTGAATTCACACAGAGAGCCCCGAGGTTAAACTGGGAAGAAGCAGCAATATGAGCTGAGGATCCTTCTGGCCACGAACGCTTAAATGGTTTCTATAACGTCAGCCTTGGTCCGAGTCTTTGCCTAGGCCTGGCCCCCTGCCAGGGTGATATCACACTTCATACCTGAGGACTGTTCAAAGAAAAGGGTGCCTGAGACACAGGAAGCTGCTGTCGTGACCCATATTGAGCAGACAAGCTCCCACTTTGATCTCTTCGCCCTGAAACCGCAGCGCACTCACCCAACACATTAACCTGACGTGGTCAAAGAAGAAATAAAACCTGAAAGTTCTGGTTAAAAACCCAGTTAAAGCTGCCGTTTTTGGTCTTTACTTTTCCTTAACGAACAGATGGAAACCAGCAATAACCATCTGGGTAAAGCAGCAATAGCTGTAAAGCACAATAATTCCACAAAAATACACTAACAAGGTCAGTTAAGTGTTTCTCTAATTGTCTCTTGCCCGTGACCTTTTTCAAAGATTTCAGATGAAAAAACAAAACCAAAACAACTTATGAAAGATTCTTTGGCATCTCTGACAGCATCACAATTCGATTCTGTATCCTGGGGAAATTCCAGTTGGGGAACAACATTCTGCCTTCCCAAATTTCCCCCTGCTTCCCCCCGACCTCCCAGGAAGAACATCCAGCTTTCCATGCTCCACGACAAAACTGATTATCCCTGAACGAGCAGTAAAACTAAACCATTCCTGTACGTGCAATGCAGCAAATGTTTTGGAATCCTTCAAGATCAAAGCCACTCTATTAATAAACTTGTATTTTTATATTCCTTGCAGCTGAAAAATCCAATTAAAACGCTACAGTGACCTTTTACCAGAGAACGACTGTCACAGTGAGGACAGGATCAGAAGACACCCAAAGCAGGGTTCCAGCAAAAATGGGATAGACAGGGAAAGAGACTCTTGCAGTTGTTTTACTTCAGTCACTGGGGTGGTAAAGGGTGGCCTAATTCAATAGGAAGATCTGAGAGGCTTTTATTAGGTCTCCCAGGTAGTGTAACTGACAGTTAAACAAACAAAGTGTCAGGCCTTAAGTCAGCATTTAGAAAGTAAATTTATAATGAAGAGCTGACAATCAAGACACCGTACAAAGGGGCTGCTGCCAACCAACAACTTTAAAAAAAAAAAAGGCAACTAGATATAGAATGAATATTTCTTACCACCGAAATTAACTTCACAACTGGTTGGTAAAATGATAACAACAAATAAATAGGGCACAAAACACTATGAAGTGTGACTGCAGTGTGCCATGGCATCCCTGGAAGCAAGGCAAGAGCACTGGATCCCAGCCCAGCAGCAGTGGCTGTGCTCTCCCACATCAGGCATTCCCACCGGCTCCCATCGCACCCACCTCATGCACAAAACCAAAGTGCACCCAGAAATTAAAACTAACACTCAGAGCCATCATCTCCTGGTATCGGGACCTTCCACACCAGCTTGTGTGCTCCAGAAGAAAGCCTCTAACCCCAATTCCTGCCTGCCATCACCTTTCACCGGCGAGGATCCTGCTGGGTATCAGGCGTGCAAAGCCAGGACCTGGAGACACAACAACCTTTGGCACACAGGCAGCAGCCAAGCACCGAAAGCACTTTTCCAACCCCGGCAGCCTGTGCTGGATGGCCAAGCAGAGCGTGCTGCAGTCCCAAACTAACTTTTTAGCCCTTGCAGGGAAGTTAATTTTTAAAAAGATGGCACGTACAACAACTCTGGGGCACAGTGACCACTTTCTAAGATCCTGAAATCAATCTGAACTACTAAATTCTTCTTCTAATCCCAGTTAAAGTAGGTTTTCACAGTTCCAATTTTAGACTTCAAGTTCTATTTACAGGACAGAAAATCCCAGATAGTGACACTAATCAAGTTTTACTTAGCTTGGCATATTAAAGAACTAACTATTCTCAGGATATGCCAGAACATCTCAGATGCTAACAGATTTTAATTTATCATCTAAACCAAGCTGATCACAGCACAGTGTGTGTGATGTTTTAATAATTTGTGCTGTATTTAACACATCACTCCAAGAAAAAATCCCACACAGTTCTGGCCTCACCAGCTGATGGCCTGGAGCACAGCAAAGGCCTCGCAAAGAGAAAAATGTGTATCACAAGTTGTACAGAAGAACTTTTAATGCTTTTACATTAAAACTTTCCAGCCATGGGACTGACCAAAGCTCTGCCTGCACTTTAAAAAAAAGCTCAAAAACACCTCCTCCTCACAAGCATGGAAACAGCAAACCAAGTTTTGGACATAAAACTGAGAGCATGGCTTGGTAAGACAGTTTAATGTGATTCATATCCTGACCTAAACCAGGGAATTAATCCCCAGTCCTGCAGGGGTTAAGGACTGTAAATAACACTGATGGCACCCAGAGTCTCACAAGATCAGGACTCATAGCAAAAAAAAAGGTTTTTCTTCATCAGGAAAGTACAAAAATAAAATTCTTGCAAAGTACAGAATAAATTCTTATAGAACAATTCTTCCCTCCTTACTGTCTGCTCCATCCTGGGAAGCAAGAGCACAGCAACCCCTGAGCTCACCCCTACACAGCCACAAGTACCCACTCACTTTTGGAAGGAATGAAAAAAAGATATTCTGAGTTTCAAGTGGTAATTAGGAGTGTAAAGTACATTTGCCTAAGAAAGGGTGTTGTGAACAGCAGCGGAGAGATGAGCTGAGGACACAATATTAGCAAACTGCCCTTTTCCAACATCCCAAGAATTTCGAAAGCAAGACTCCATGCCAAAAAAAAAAAGTGCAGAAACCTATAAGCAAAAGAAAACTAGAGCTCCTGAAAGAGGCAGGGCAGAGCTGGAAGAAGGGGAGGCAGGAGAAACCAGTGCACTCAACTGTATTTTTTAAATCCATGAAACACTTCTTGCACTCACCTAAAAGAAACTAAGGTTACAATTGTGTAAACAACTCAGCACAGAAGTCTCTCCACAGAAAATCAATTGCAAGACTACTGGCTCCATGTTTTTAAATGTTTAATATTATCCCATCCCCACAATTAATATTAGAAAAGCAACTATGCTCATACCAGACATACCAAAGCAAAGCTGAGTCCTATCAATATTAACACACACAAATCTGCAACAGAAAAACAGATATGTAGTTCGCTGACAAAATTAACATTCTCATGTTTCAGATCCTAGACAAAGGGTACGTTTTATTTATGGATGAAAATGAAGGAAACATCTTTAAGTGACAACATGATACAAATTTACTTTGACATGAACATGCAATAAAATGTGTAAACACCCAATAAAAAATAAAATGAAAAATAATTACAGACAAGACACAAGTATAAATTTTGAGCGACTGTGACAACATTTGTGTGTCACATCAATGAAATAAGAAGAAAAAGAATGGAGTTGATTAGAAACATCAGATAAAGGCAAAGACGAGAGGCTGCTGGACTGGGATGGAGAGATTCATCTTTGCTCACAACTTAACCCTGGGCTGGGCTAGAAAGGGCAGCTCCTTCCACCCAAACTCAGCCAGAAACTCTGACTACACATGCCTTAAGAACTCAGCACATGCAGTAATGCTCACTGGGTGCTGTGCTGAACAGGGATAAAGTTTATCCACCTTTGCCAAGCTCACAGAGCTGGGAGTGCAGCCCCGCAGCCCCAGCGCGGTGCAGGACACGGGCAGGAGAAGGATATTCCTGATGGCACAAGCAGCACATCTAAAGCACAACCTCCAACCCCACTGACAGCCCGAGCAGGCTGTTGATACACTACAAAACCAGGGTAATTTGGATAAAAGAGAAAAGTTGATGTAAAAAAGTTTCAAGCTACCCCATGCTGTGTCTTCGGTGAATAATGAATTTCAGCCTTCAAGTACAGGTCCAACACTTCACATAAGAACTGCTCTGCACATCTCTCTCTCTCCTCTCTTTGGCCACCCAGGGGGCCCAGAGGCCCCCAGCTACTGTCCTTAAAACCACCAGAGCGTGGCTTGGGATGGAAGATCCTCCTTGCCCTTGGCTGGCAAAGGCTGGCCTGTCTTGCTGAAACAGGGAGCTGTTTCAAACCTTGGGATGCACTTTGAAATGATGCAGCCACAAACTGCTGAATTTTTAATTCAACATTCATATCGCTGGCTGCCTATAACATAAATTTTAAGCAGCCTACAATATACAGAGAAATCTGAAGAGTTAGTTGATAAATTGTACATTACACCAAACAACAGGGAGGTATGTTTTAAAGTAAGAGTGTGTCTATGTAAGAGTAACTCTAGATTATAACTTTATAACCAACTGCAAGAAACATTTTTTCCAGTGATTTAGTACCAATCATTCTCAATATTCTTTCAGGACAACCCAACAACTCAGTTCTTTTTTCACATTCATTTCTGTAGAAATTGTTTTCAGCAACAGCCTGAAAAGCACCTACAAACCAGCACCAGCACATTCTCTGATTGAGCCATTTAAAATATTGAGAATGAAGGTGCAGAAAATGTAACCACTGAGTCTTGTTTATCCACAAGACAGAATTAAGTAGCAGCAAAAACCAACAGTAACTGCTAACTCACAATCTTGTATCTCAGAGAGGGGCTGGCAGCATTATCTGTGTTTCCCAGATGGAGAAGCAAACCAGTAGAGGCCAGGGACACGTTCAGGGCTGGAGCCAGGAACAGGGATGGGGCAGCTCCTGACAGTGAGACTGCAACTCCCAACTCATTTGAGAGTCACTGCCAACTCCTGACTCTGCTCACACCACCGAATCTGAAGCAGTTCAAGGCTCTGGGTGCCAGCATCAGTCCCACTCAGCACCACTGCCCAAAGTGAGTGTTCACAGTGCAGATATTTGATGGGCTGATACACACCAGCTTCAGCTCACCTTTGCTAAGAGAAATCTTTCATTTTCTTTAGAATATTGGTTCAGCAACACCGTGAAACCACAAAGACCTAGCAGAGATACCAGCGAGAGCAGAAGGAGCAAAACTTAACCCATCAAACTTCCACTGCATCTCATCATCTGCAGCACTCCCTTCTGGCTTCGCAGTTTTGTTTCTACAGGAATAAGCCTGGGTATTTCCACTCAAAACATACAAGCTTTTGCCATCTAAGATATATCTAGTCGGAGCCTTCATTTAAAAAAAAAAGAAAAAAAAAAGTCAAAGGCAATGAAACTCCGTGGGGTTTTTTGCCCTCCCCCACTTTTTTTTTTCAGTAAGAACAATGAGAATGCTTCTCCTATTCATAATACCTGAAAATAGCATGCAGGTGGTTAGAAAGCTACCAGGAAACACAAACCCTGGTTGTCACAGGGCAACACTAAGAATCTGTCAGTGTCCTCTGAAGTCATACCAGCACCTCAGTATCTCACGTACAAATTTTCCCAGGATGTTTCCACAAGGACAGCCTGCTGGCAAACCCCAGGTGATCCTTTCATAAGGTCAGCAAGTGCAGGTGAGGTGGATTTGGTGGCAACACTACAGCCAGGCATTTGTTGGGAGACCCATCACAGGGCCCAGTGCACTGCCCAGTATTTATATAAAGGCAAAAATAAGCTCTCTTCTCCCAGCTGTACTGCAAGAAGTTTCATTTCCAAGTCCTAGGTTTATGCTCACTCCTTACCTCCTTTCTTTATTCACCACTTCCTTCTATCCCCTCCACTACTTTAAACAATGTCACTTCCCCCACACCACTTGTTTTTATTTTTACTTCCCTCTAACATTACTGCCCTCAGCTTGCCACACGTGAGCCACAGACAGAAGCCAACATTTCTCAGCAAGGAAAGACCTCTGCAGCGTGTCAGAAGTGATCCTGCACACACCCTGCCCAAGCCCATAAAAGCAATCCCACAGTGACGTGATAGAGCGGCAGCACTGGACCATCCCACCTGCACAGCTCAAGGGACGTGACAAAATGTTTGCAGGAATCAGAGCACAGTTTGGTCTGACCTGAATACCCGTGTGCAATGCACACCTGGGCTCACCTATACAAGATCTCTGGATTGAGCAAGAGGAATGGTCACACTGCTGTGGAATTCGTGCAGCCATTTACCTGTATGTTAGACTAAATTTTCCTATCATTCACAGAAAGCTTGTCCTGGCACTCCAGATGCTGCAATCTCCAGGCTTGCTCATTCACTAAGGTACATTTCCACACAAAAGAGCAGAACCACAGGATCTGCTCAGCTCTGATGTATGAACTCCTCTGAAAAGCCTCCGAGACAGCCATGGCCTACATCCATACCCGCCTCAAAATGCTCACAACCAGAGATACAAAGACAAGGGGGAATTTAAAGCATCGAAACACAGCAGCTTAAAATACTTCTGTGCATCTGCTTTTGAGCCTTTCAGAGAATGAGTAATCTTCACCTCTGCCTTCCCAGAACAGACCACTGTGGTCCATGAGCCAGGGGAGGAGGATGAGCACCAACCCAGCTGCTCTCCCTGCTTCTCAGGAAAGGCAACACAGCTCCAGCCCCCACAGAAACTTCCTTATTACCCCAACTGCTGACAAAGAAATTGAATTATTGCAAGGCAAGGGGGCAAGTGAATTGCCAGGGAGGCAAAAAGCTGTTAGACATGAGTGTGACAGGCTCCAGTTCCAAACCCCTGCCTGCTGTAAGACATCACAAGGAGCTGTCAGGGACCTTCTGGCTTTAGCACCTTCACACCAAAAATTACCTTTACTCAGGGTAAATGTTTAACTCTGCTACCTCACAGGAGGGACCAAGTAACAGTGCAGTAAGAAATGCTGTGTCTTGCTCGAGAGAGAAGTACAACCAGGGTACGGTGGTGGATCTAGTGCAAATTCCTTACTGCCTACTGCTTTCCTGGAAATCCAAGTACTGTTGGACAGCAATGGAGATCTTTATTACATCCAACAACCTACACCAAACTGTGTTTAATCTTTTATAAAAACCTAACATCCAACAATCTGTCTGCATTTCATGTTCTTCACAATCCAACCAGGGCATTATCCTGTATTTTCTTCATTATAACTGCCAATAAAGGCAGAAATCTCTGATTTGCCTTGTCAAACCAGAGACAAAAAAAACAAGCGGAGAACATATGTCACAAAATGAGTAGGATTTATCTTATGTTCACTGGTTTAAGGACACTATTTCTGGCTGTGAGGTTTAAGTTTCTCTCATCTTTCCTGGTACATTCAACCCCACATGTGAGCAGCACAAGTCTCTTCACCCAAAACTCCTTGTCTTCTGCAAACAATCCCATTTCAGCTTTCCCCCTCTCATCCTCACATCTTTCTCCCCTCTCCCCAATTCCAGCAAAGCTGGCCCATTGTCACTATATTCCCAATCTAGAAAACATTGTATTTTCAAGGCCTTCCCACAAAGTATATGGGAAAGAACCAAGCACATGTGCAGGGAAAACCTGCATATGCAAGCTGGGAACTTACCACCCTGCTTACATAGAAAGACTACAAGCCAGTGCACACTGCCTGCTTGGTGCCTTAAAAAATACTCATCATCCACATATGTGTCTGTTCTCTCCCCAGTAAATAAACTGCCTTTATTCTCGGCCTCAGTGTGATCAAACTGAAACTCTGGATTATGCATTTTTCTACATCCACTTTTTGCATTACAAATCAGCTTGCAAATAAAGAATAACTGTTCACTGGAATTTCAGAGTGCATGTAATTTCTTCTCTAGCAAATGTTTCACCCATTACTTATTTGGTATTGTTAGACACAGCCAACCAGAGCAGTATTTTTTCAGAAAACTCCCAACCATTACCATATCCCAAATCCTCCCTGGTGCACTTCTCAATACATCACCCAATTAACCACAAACTCGGCATTAGAGCAGACCGAAACACACACTGATTCTGCCACATTTCTGATCCATTATTTCACTGCAGGAACAGAATAACCGATAGCAAAGTCTCAGAGATTTCTTTCCAAGGAACAAGACTCAAGGAATCCTATGAAAGACAAGTTCTTGAGCCAGAAGTGCATCAAGGGCCTTTCTTCTAGTATGTCAAGTGTGGTGGGTGTCCAGGGACATCACCCTGACCACCACAAGCTGCCAAAGCTTTCCTGCTGCAGGGAAGCAGTGATTGCTCTCGGAGTATCTTGGCAGCAGTGCCCTGGCTTTGCCATCCCTCCCCTCTCTGAATCACATCTTCCTGCAGGAATTCCCAGCTGCTTTCTCCACAGCTCTCCGAGCAGGTGAGGGGAGCAGAAACGTGTGTACAGCAGCTGGACGCTCTTGTCCACAAGCACATTCAACTACCATTACAAACAGAAAAGTACTGACTACTTTTAGGACAGAAACAATTCTACACTGACTTGCACAGGTACACAAAATTAAACACTCAGACCTGATCACTAATTCCACTTCTGATGAAGCATATGAACTCCTTCACAAATCAGCTTGTGCTCTGGTACCACCAGACCCAACTAAAAGATGTCAATGACTCCACCTGTTTCTAATTCGGTAACAGAAATACTTCCATTTTTGAAAGCTACTCATTACAACTTAGTTTTTCCAGATTTTGTTGCAGATTTTATAAGATCAATGGTTTACCTTAAACAATTAGTCACAGCCTGCACAGAACTAATACTCCATCCTTACTTTAATCATAGATGATGCAATACCAGGATGAGATTTTAAAAAACAAACACATTAGCAAGATTTGCCTTTAGATTTTCACTCCCCAGCTTGATGGTAACGAGTTCTGCTGTTCTGCTCAAAAGCAATAAGAAACTGTACTTTTTACCAGTATGTGAGCCTGTCTTTAAAAGCTACAATGACATTTTGAGACTTGTCTTTATTGTCAAAATAACTAGATAGTTCGTTAAGTTTTCAAAGGGCATTAACTTCTGCCATTCGCCCTGAGATCCAACTCAGAGCTGTGGCTCAAGCTGGACTTATTCCTGCTGGTCAGAGAGACCAGCTGCCTCCTCTGATATTGATATATACACACATATTCAGAAATATTAAGCAAGCTGTCAAGGAGAGCTGCGTGCTGTGCCCACGGGAACATGATGCTCCTTTTCCTGTTCTCCGGCAAAAGGTTGTTTTTAGAGTGAAGGTGATGGTGACACCAAAAACTACAAACAAACCAGGACCACAGAACAGCAGGTTACCTTCACGCTGCTGAACTGATTCCAATCCCATAACTGCTTCCAAACGGGACGTGCAGCTTTAACTCGAGGGCAGCAGCATTTCTCCAGTGATTCCATCTGCATTTACTGCCACATTATTCGCTGTTTGCGAGGGTCTGTTTTCTCTGAGCACTGCAATTCCCTCCCCATCAAACATTGGTCCATCTACCACCAACCGAGGCAGCAATGCCACGCCAATTCCACAATTTCTTTAGGAATCATGCCAACCTTTACTACAGAAAAGGGTTAATGTTCAACTGCGTGCCTCGCAGGTACAGTCTCAAGCGAAGAGCCCCGTTTGATACCTGTAGGAAGCTGCCATTTTTGCATCTCGTATTCCATTTGTGAACAGACCTTTTTGTTCTTTAATCCAAGTTCTGAATTATTTAATCCTGTCTCCAACACTTGAAATATCTTTCCCTATAAACAAGGGGTTATTTAGCGTGAGGAAATAAATAATTTAAAAAGTCAGACCCTAAAGTGTTCCTGGCTCTGTTTTTAATTAATATTGATACAATCTGGAGAAACCTGCTGCTTAATATTACAAGGCAGGTCGAAGCTCATCAACAGTTAAATGTCTCCTTCTAACAGAAGGTGGAAGAGGAAGTTGGGAGCAGCCGGGTACACGGCGCTCGCTGCCAGCGATCCGGGACTGCCCAGTCCCAGCTCCTCACAGCTTTCTCCTGCACAGAGAGAGCTTCAAAGCCATCACACCCTGAGCTACACGAGCTGGAGTTCACAGGGCTCAGGTGGAACTGTGTTAAGCATAAATCCTCCAGGCTTTCATGCTGGAACAGAGCGTACGCGGAAGTATTTTTATTTTCTACAATTCCATGCTCAAAATACGTCAGTGCAAGTGAAGGACGGGGATGGAGGGAGGCACGGACAGTTCTGTGGGACTGAACTTCATCCCCGGTAACGTTAGTTTTTATAGCACATTGCCTCATCTGCAAGTGGGAGTAAATATTACACTACCTCTTCGTGCAGATGGGTGGGTAAAAAAAAATAAAAAGCTAATTTGAAACAAATTAACTATTCTGCATACGGAGGAAGGTACTCTCTCCCTCCCTGGTCACTCCAGGACTCTCTGCAGACAGGCTGTGTGCAAAGTTAACAAACTGTGCTGCTCACAGAGCGCCTGGTGAACCTGCCAACAGGTGAACAGCCTCAATCCGCAGCAGGGATAAATAACCACCAGTCCTCAAAAGCAGGTAATGAATATTGTTCAAACAACTCTAAGCTGGCGTTACCAGAATGCTTCAAAGGAGAAGCTACAAGCTGTTCAAGTCAGACTGTCACATTTAGTCTGCAAAAACGAGATTAAGGTTTGTACAGTGATACTCCACAACAGGTTTTACAGTATGCACAAAAATTAAATTATGATAAAAGTGAGCTATTTTTTACTAAAAACAGAATAGAACAATCTATCAAAATGCCATTTGGCTGTGTTCATTACATTTTAGAATTTAATTTACATGATAGATACTTTAGCATAATATGTTTTAATCAATAAGCATTTCTGAAGGCTTTATTTTTATAGGCAATATTTAGACTTGTTCACCGTTAAATGTAACGCCACAGCAGCGATGTTTGGAGCGTTTATTTTCCTATGCTAAGCAAGTACAGCCACACGTACACAGAGGCAAAAGCAAAAGTCCACAATTAGAGATGTCAGACCTTGTTTAACTACATCTTAATTTAATCCATTTTATTTTATACAATTCTACATCTGGATCTCATTTTCTGTATTCCTGTAGGTATTCCGGGTCACTATTAAGAACCCTTTCAAGTTAGCAAAGTTCAGCCAAGTCTACCTTAATCCAAAACCTTTAAAAGAAACAATAAAACGCGAAAGGGGGTGGAAGACGACAGAGAAACCTAAAACAAAACGCTACTTTACCCCACCTCCTAATGCACCTGAAAGTCGGAAGGGACCAGCCTCCTAGCACAGATCCCACGCAGCACTTCCCGTTTCGGGGGCTGCTGGGGTGGGATTTTTAGCCTCGCTCCCGCACGCCCGGCCGAGGGGAAGGGAGGGCGGCAGGACCCGGGTCCCGCTGCCGACCCCCGGCAGCATCCCCTCACCTCCAGCGGGAATGCGGCTCTGCCCAGCATCAGCGCACCATCCCTCCGCCTGCCGCAGCCTCCGGCCGGCTCCAACGCCGCCTCCACGGGGGCCAGGGTGGGCAGCCGCCGGCTTTCGAGCCAATTTATTTAAACGGGAGGCAGCGGCGGGTTTGGAGAGGCAGGGCAGCGCCTTCCTGCGCCAATCAACTGGGAGACACGCGTGTTGCAATCCCATTCACGGCGGGAGCAGCACCGATACAGCGTCTGACAATCCCCCCGGCCCGCCCCGGCCTTATCTGTACCCCGGCAACTCAATTAAACCGTGGGGCCGCAATTCCCCCGGGGACGCTCCCCCGGGGCAGGGGGAGGAAGGCCGGTCTGCGAGGACTTTCCTTCGCAGGAAACGGCACTTCTGGGCTCTCCCGAGCCAGCCCAGTAAAGCATCAATATTCCGCTCATCTGTCAGATCCTGGACAGCAGGAGAGGCTGGAGAGCCCGTGAATTATG